>SNQJ01S0065952.1:30874-43698 GCA_010110895.2 Picea sitchensis | reverse complement strand
TCAGCCTGTCGAAGTCCCAAAATAGGTCAAACATGACCAAGGATCTCCAAAACTTGGTCAAGGGCCAACAATGGGTGTCGAGTGCACTGATGTTATTTCTAGGGATGGGATTTTGTCGACATTAACGATCTCCGGGGGTTGGTGCTCACCTTCTTCCGCATGTCCTTGTGACCTGGTCTGAACTCTGGTTTTCCTGGCAGGCTAGCTCGCGTTTGCTTGCTTGGGCGGTGCCATGGCAGTGAATGTCAAATGTTTGGTAGATTCGAACAGTCTCTGTGATATCTGTGAAGTCACACTATGCTCTTTAGTCTCTGTTGTTCTCCGTCTTTTCTCTTTCCATGAATAGACTATCGGCTCCTGCGCTCGTGTGTTGTATGGATTTCCCATGAAGCTTGTCGAGAACGCTTCCTTGATTATGGGTTTAATGCACCTTAATTACAGGTTCAATGCATTTGCGACGGTTTAGTACTTGCCATTACTTTGCCTTGTCGTCTCCAGTTGGTGGGTTTAATGTGGCGTCCCATCAGTGTTTACCGTCCTTTAATTCCGCCTAGTGCTGTCATGTCATCCTGCTTTTGTCGACTTTGTGTTTCCCGCTTGTTTCCCTTTGTGTATGACCGTTGTCCTTCTCCTCACCGAGTTTGTGTTTCTAAATTCGTGTGGCTTTTCTACTTCTGGTGCACTGCGCCCTCTTTGGTTCTTCTTTTTGTTTTTTATTTTTTATTTTTTTTATTTCTTTTTAATTGCGCGGTGGATGGTCGACTGTCCTTGTACAACTTCAGTCGGATCCCATTTATCATCCCTCTAAGTTCTACGCCTGATAAGTCTCTTACCTGTATAGCTCCTCCATCTGTGACAGATTTTACTTCGTATGGTTCTAACCAATACATTCTGAGCTTTCCTGGGTGCTGAAATGATTTGTTGTCATACATCGGTGCTAGATCTTCTTCCTTGAACATTTTCTTCTTGATGTGTCTATCATGCCAAGCTTTATAGCGTGCTTTCTGAACTTGTTGGTGGAATCCTGCTAAGATCCGTTCTTATTCCATGGTTATTAGCTAATTTAGTCTCTCTTGTACTGCACCTCGTTCTGTCATTTGTGTAATTGTTGCTACGCGCAAGATTGGTACTAGGAATTCTAATGGCATCACTGCTTCTTGGCCATAAACCATCTAAAATGGTGTGTGCCCTATCAACTTTTTTTATGTAGTCTTGTATGCCCATAATAATGCTGGTACTTTGAGGATCCCAGTCGTCCCTATTGACGTTACAGATCTTTGTCAGCGCGTTCTCCAAAATTTTGTTAAATGCTTCCATTGTGCCATTCGCCTGTGGGTGGTATGGTGTGCTCTTATGATGATGGACTTTGAACTCTTCAGTCATAGCGTTGATGGTGTTGTTTATGAAGTGTGTGCCTTGGTCACTCATCAAAACTCTTGGGCACCCAAATCTAGTGATTACTTGTTCGAATAAAAAATGCGTTGTTGTTTCCACGTTGCAATCCTTTACTGGTACGACTTCCACCCATCTAATTAGATATTTTGTCGCGGTGATAATGTAACTTGCTCCTGTTCTTTTTTCTAGTGGGTTAATTGGTCCCACGAAATCTATTGCCCACTTGTTGAATGCTTGTAATGTTACTTGTGGTTGTAATGGCATCTCGTCCTTTTTGTTGGGTTTGCCTACCCTTTGACATACATCGCATGTTTGACAGTACTCCTTCGAGTCTCTGTAGATCGTTGGCCACCATAGTCCTGCGTGCAATACCTTATGCATGGTAGCTTTACCTGCTTAATGTCCTCCTGTTATCCCCTCATGGGATTTTGCTAACACTCATGGTCTTTCGAGTTCCAACATGTACTTTCACAAGATGTTATATGCGCCCATCTTATATAGATGTCTTGCAATCAGTTGATAGTCGGCAGCGTGAACTACCAGGTTTTTCTTATGCGCGGTATTATACTCTTGCGGCGCAGTACCTATGCTCAAGTACTTAATGATGTTTGCGAAGCATTCGTCAGTGATCTCGACTGAAAATAGTTGTGCATCTAGAAAATTATCTTCTAAATTCGTAGGTTCTTCTCCATTTGTGACTCTTGAGAGGTGGTCAGGTCCTGCATTTAACTTTCATGTTTTGACGATTACTTCAAAGTCAAATTCTTGAAATAGTAGTAACCATCGACAAATTCTCCCCCCCCAACACTGGCTTGTTGACTAGGTATTTCAGGGCTGAGTGATTTGTGAACATCTTGAAGTGTTTTCCCAATAAGTAGTGTCTAAATATTTGCAGTGCATAGACCATGGCTAGGTCTTCTCTCTCTATCATGTTATAGTTCTATTATGAGTCTGATAATTTTCTACTCGCGAATGCTATCGGGTGATCCAAGTCCCCCGCTCCTGGCTGTGCCAAGATAGCTCCAAGTGCTATGGTTGATGCATCTACATGTACGTGGAATGTCTTCTCCTAGTCTGGAAAGACTAATATCGATGCAATGACCATATTTTCCTTCAGGGTATCCAACCCATGTTGACACTCGTCATTCCACTAAAACTTTGTATCATTTCTTAGCATCTTTTCCATTGGTGCAGTTATTTGTGCATAACCTTTGATAAATTTCCTGTAGTAACATGTGTGTCCCAACATCACTCTTAGCTGATGAACAGATTTTGGTGGTTGTAAGTTAACAATTACTGCTATCTTTGTTGTATCTACTAATAACCCTTGTTTGCATACTATATGGTCCAATAGTATCCCGAACAATGTTCTGAATATGCATTTCTTTATGTTAAGTGATATATGACACTATCTACATCTTTCCAAAATTAGCCGTAAGACTTCTACATGGTCTTTCAACAAATAGTAGACTGTCCAATCATCCAGGTATACCTTGAGAAACTGGTGGATGAATTCCTTAAACGCATCAATGACTACTCTAGAAAAGATTGTTGTTGCATTCTTCAGTCCAAACGGCTTGACTGTGTACTAATAAGATCCCCATTCTGTCGCAATCATGGTCTTGTATCTGTCTTCTTGTGCTATCTTGATCTGATGGTAGCCTGAGAATCCATCAGTGAATGAGTAAGCTTTGTGTCCTCCTACGTTTTCGAGCACTTCATTCGTGAAAGGTGTAGGGAACGGGTCATGTAGGCATGCATCGTTCGACTTCCTCAATTCGACGCATATCTTGATCCCTCCTTGTTTCTTGTCCTGTACTACCATCATGCTTATCCATTCTAATTCTTCAATTGGTTCTATGATGCTATTTTCAAACATCCTGTCGATCTCAGCTTTGACTTTCTTCTTATATATGGGATTTAGTCTATATGGTCGTTGTCTGATCGATCTTGCTTCTAGCTTAAGTGGTATCTTCATTTCTTCTAATTCCCCTGTTATACCCTTCATCTCTATAAATGTTGTGGGAAATAAGTTTCTCTATTCATGCAACAACTATGTGATGCTTTCCACTATTTGCTCATCCCAGTAATCTCCAATGTTGGCCATTTTGGGATGCTTGGTTATCCCAATGTCGACTTTCTTTACTCTGATCGACGCATAAATGAATTTTGATTCTGTTGGTGGTCCTTCCACCTCTCTTTTACCTTTTTCGTCTTCTATTTGAATATCGCACAGATCGTCTTCACCTGATGCTTCTTCCTCTTGCATACGGTAACATGACAACAGTTCCTTGAATGTCTGTTTGTTCCATTGTTGCTCTTCTGGGATAAGTTCTACTTCTGGTTCTTTGATGAATATCACCCCTCTTATATGTTTGAAAGTTGCATCTATGTTGGGGTTCTCATGCTCAAATGAGAAAGTGACTGTGAAATTTTGTTGCAATGTCGTCCATGTCGTAGTTCCTTCGCACGATTCCTGGTCTGTATACTAGTTCGCTCGTATGCCCTCTAGGGTGTGTATGAAATGATGAGGCCATTCCTCTAGGGGTGTCAATTTCCATAGTGTTTTACACTCCTCTGAGTGTTCCACTGGTGCTCTTTGTCCATCATACTTCGGTTATTTGTTGTTTTTCTGTTCTGCGCTAAACCTTGTGTAGTAACCGCTTACATTGGTACCAATCTTTGATTGTCTCTTTGTATGCACCCCACCATCAAGCGAGTGTGTCCTTGAGTGCTAGATCAAGTGTTAACCATCTCTGGTTCTCTAAGATTTCATCTTCATATTGTGCTAAGAATGTTTCCAAATCATTTACTCCATGGAAACTGGGTGGTTCTCTGATTTCTGTGCCTACCCATCTTACTGCGTTGTTTATTCTTGCACATCTTCTTGTGGAGACTTTGTGTAAATATTGTTGTCAGTGTTCTAAATCGGTATCTGAATCTGTTGCACATGAAGTAATGATCCGCCAATTGAGTATCTCGTCTGCAATTGGGTTCACGCAATCGTCATCGCATGTAGTTGTTCTGTACAACTGGTCAATTTCCTCCAAGTCTAGGCAAGTAGATTCTACAAACCTCTCCCCTTCTCATGGGTCTAATGGTGCGATTACCCTATATTCGCCTGACTCAAATGTCATTTTTCTGGTCTTTAGGTTGATTATGGCCTGATTGTCAAATTCCCAATCCAGACCAAGAAAATCCGAGTAAGGTGTTGTGTTTTCCACTATTTCAATGACTTTGAAATCGAATTTAGTGCGCACTCCATCTAGGTAGACTTTCACTCCTTTTATTCTACCTATTGGTAGGACTCTATGTCGGTTTGCTAGTTTCAATTGAACCGATGAATATCCTAATGTGGGCTCTTCCATGCATTGCAATATATTCTTTGGTAATACATTAACTTCAGATCCTAGATCTAGAGTATGATGTCTCCCATGTTGAAATCCCCAATGTTAGCATTTAGTCTAAACTCCCTACTTGTTCTTCTTCTTGTGTGTAGGTGATTAATTGTTTTTGGTTCTAGCTTCCCTTCCATCTCAATGCTACATATTCCTAGTATGTTTTTCAATGTTTTCACAGATGATGGATCATTTAATACCTTTATACATGATTGCAAAAAGCCTTTGATTGTACTAACTTCTCCCATGGGTTGCATTTCATTGGTATGATCCAATGATGAAGGCATCTCATATTCTAGTGCTTTCTTGTTTTTCTATGCAGTTGAAGTCGAGGTTATGTCCTTCTGAAATTCTTGTCTGGCTTCTTTAAATATTGCCTTCCTGTTCTGCACATCGAACTGTTTCCTTGGTCCGGTGTTCTTCTTCACCCATTGGCTCTGTGATGATTCCTGTCGAAATGCGTCAGTCCTTGTTTTAGCTCCTCCGCGGGTAACTAGGTTGATGTTTCATCCTTCATCCCTTGCTTCGACTGAAATCCATTGAACATTTTGGTTATTCTGGTTCCTATTTTCCTGGATCTTTACTAGTAGTGTCAGACATTCTATAATATATTATTCGTTTATCTAACTATTATATTATATTGGAATCACATAATATAATAGTTAGAGAAATGGATGGATCAGGTTTCCAATCTAGTTGTCTCTAATTCCTATATACTCGAGGTCATTTGAGATGTAAATTATTATCTCCTATATTCGTTACAAATCCTCAGGAGTTGAAGGTCAAGAGCCTGAAGCAGATCCTTAAGTTTCATTCGTTGCGCTCCTCTCTTTTCTATAAGGTTGGTTAGAGTAATGAGACTCTTAAATCCAAGTCTTTTGGAAAAATCGGGTCCTCTTGGTTATGCTCAAATCACTACCTCGCTCCACTTTGTGCCTTTCATCTTGAAGTTCTTCCTTCCCACCAGGTAAAAAAAGCTGAACTCGGTAGACACCCACCCATATAGGCAAGCAATACACATATTCCCCTTTCTTCGGACCTCTTCTCATGAAGCTCCTGAGCCTAAGGCTTGAGCTCTTCAAACTAGGTCTGTGAGTCCTTACTTATTTTACCGACTAGCTCTAAGGCTTGATTCTAGGAGGACCAGACATATCTAAAAAAGACTCCAACTTTGCTCCTATTTAGGCAATTCTCACAGTGTTCCTGGGCTTAAGGTCTGATTCCCTTGCTCCAAGGCTTAAGGATCTTTTTCTTCCAGTGCTCCTGGGACAGGGCTCTCAGAATTAAGAATTTTCTTCCAATGTTATTGGGCGAGCTTATTCCACGGGACTTCAGGCAATTCTCACAATGCTCTTGGGCTTAAGGGAGAGCCTTATATCAAAAAGCTCTTGGGATGGGCTATGAAGCTTAAGGCTAGCAAGAATTTCAAATAAACAAGACCAACACCCAAGCAAGCAATATAAACTAAAGAAAGCCCGGGTAGTATAAACTAAAGAAAGCCCGGGTAGTATAAACTAAACTTGTATGTTCTATGTCGTAAACTTTGTTCTATGTGGAGAACAACGTATATAACATGCGTTGATTAAGCAGGTGCATAATGAACAATCTAGGTAATCAATCACGAATATTGGGTGTCAAGTTATGTGTGGTATCTCCAACAGTAAAGATAGTGGTCTAAAGCAGTAATGCAATGGTAGGTGATAAGGTTATTCGTCTTATTATATCGATCAAGGTGGTAAGGTAGGGAAGCTTGCCTGGCAAGGAGAGGCTATGGTTCAATCCACCCAAACTCAATGCTTCATGGATAGCCCGGGTTGTAAGTAAAAAAATGTATTCAATTAAAGATATAAGAAAATACGTATATAAAAGGAAACTAACAAAGTTGTGTGATAATAAGGTTGAACTAAGCTAAGGTTCTACGCGTGGCGTGGTAAGGGAAGGGTAAGATTAATCTCGTGGCTACAAGAGAAGGCATATGGTAGATAAATGAAGTGTTAGGTCTAGGTATAAGGCAAGCCTATTCCTTGCAGGTGGGAAGGTTGTATGGTAAGAAGGTAGGGGTTCGTAGATGTTGTACCCTACTAATATTGCTCCTTTTAAGGATGACTGAATTGGTTGGTAAGGGACTACGTCGTCCTAGGGTGAAGGTAGTAAGAGAAGGGTAAGGCCATCCATCTGTTGTTGATTAAAATAAGGGTTCATAGCAGTCCCGTCTCACTAAGTGCATTCATTCATGAATCCAAGTGGTATAGGGCTACCCGGGTCTAGTTTTTAAGGTGGATAGGTAATTAGGATGAAGTAAGGGGGAAAGGTTGTTAAAGAGGGGTAGTTGGTAACAATAAAAGTAAATAGACTATAGTGTCGTACCTACTGATTATTCTTGGATAAAGTGGTTGTTAAGGGCAGGCAACACTCCATACACAAAGGTTGGGTGAAGAAGGCGGTAAATAAAGGTAAAGTAAGTAGGCTTCAAAAGGTAATATGAATTCTTTAAGTACCCACCAAGGGTTCCCTTCCAATATGAGGAGTCTGACTATTGTATTGAACCAATAAAAGAGGGAAGTCAGTGAATCAGTTAAAACGATCAAAGAGTGAGCTGTAAAACTTCCTTTCATAAAGTAGGCTTATAAAGTATGACTAGTCTAAAAGTGCAAGTAACATAGTCTAGGCTTATAAATATAATAGAGTGGTAATAGTGCCGACTCAAGAATAACATATCATCATAAGGAATTATTCCATCCAACATGGAAGTTCCCATGCAGATTTGATCCATCCAAGAAGAAAGGTTGTTAACTCTATAGCACCTCTGCTAGAGGACCACAGATAGAGAAATGAATGTTGTTGCTTGTCAAAGGTGGTTGGTTTCTTTCTACTATACCCCGCCAGAGACAAAGAAATAACTTGACATGGGTTTTTTACTCTCCCATTTCCCCCCAATGATACACAACACATCGACCGACCCAACAAGGGATTGGTTACAATAGCAGTGGGGTAGACAAAGAATGATTTCTTTAGTTTTTGCCTCACGTTGGGTGCAGGCACAAAGTTCTCTTGGAATAGATTCGATAAGATCTTCTCATTCATGGACCAAAGGCACTCTCCTAAGGTACGAGGAGGGGGGTTGTTTAATAAAACTCATCTTTAGTAGGAACGAGGATTCTCTCATTTGGGTGCTCAAAGAGCCACAAAGACCGAGAATGATGAAGGCACAGAACGAATAAATAAAGTGCAGACAGAGAGCGCAGACAAATCACCCAAGGTTGGACATCAAGTCCATAAGGATACGGTCGCTATAGCAGGAGAGCGAGCGATTAATAGAATGATAGTTCGAGTGGGTTAATTGTTGATGTGTCATTCTTCGACTGGGATGGACGAAGTTGTTTCTCTGTTTATAATTAATATATTTTAGAAATCATTATTCATAGTTACCAGAGGCTACCATAGTGGCAGAGTTTTTTATCTTAAGAAAGAGAGGTTGGAATCACTTTCGTCTCTGTTCAACTAGTGAGTCTCACAGTCAGGCAGGCTTAGACCATTACGCTTGCTTATAGAAAGCGCTTACCTTCGCATGCCTCCGTTACTCTTTTAGAGGCTCTTGATACCCCCCTATCACTCTATCCTAAGACCATGAGCACCCATTTTTAAGTACCTCGAGTAAACTTGGAGTACAACATCTTCCTTGGATACCCTTGGTTTGATGTGATGATGGTTGTTCCTTGTAACTTCACAGGAGAGAACGTGTTCTTCCATAAAGTCAAAACTTATTCCATTTGGTGGGATCCCACTCCCTTGTCTAACCTCCGTAAGTCACTTCAAAGGCTCACTCCTTGATCTCTATTGTCTAGTCTCCTAGCTCTTTTGGAGCTTCTCCCACTTCTTCTCACCCTAAAGATGGCATGCCTAGGTTGGACTCGTCCTCCAGCCCTGCCTGTCTCTTCTCCTTGAATGCATGAGCATCCTCGAGGGCACCTCATGTAGGGTCCCCACTCACCTTGACCATCTTGGGGTAACCTTCTCTTCCTCACTCATGCCTCACCCCATCCTTTCGAATGCCTGGGGCAGGGATCCTCTTTAGCCTTAGCTTCCTATCAATGGCCTAAGATAGCTTGAGTGAACATCATAAGGTTTTCATGCTTTAGTATGGATTTACAGAGTTTAATGAAGCCCCATCTGGAATGGGACCTTTTTGGGGACAAGTTGGACCTCTTGAGGTTGACCCTACCACCCTCCGACTTTGGCAACTCCCGCCTCCCCATAATATTATCAGTTGTCCCCCCTTGGCTATTTAGACTTGGTCCAGGAATCCCATGTCTCCTTCATCTCACCTCTTGGTCACTTTCCTTCCTTGGTTACCTTCCAAATGGTCAGTTCCTCCCTTGGTCATCATTTCAAGTAGGGCTCGACTCGAGACGAATACATCCCAGTGCGATCAACCATCATCTTATTCCTATGAGGCATTAGGTGCAGTTGTCGCATCCTATAGATTGTAGCTATGGGATCGACCTCCCATCACACCTCTCATGTCTGCTGCCTCTCTCCTCTTGCCTTCTCTACGTCTATCCTAGCATATCACCACCTCTCTCCTCTTGCCTTCACTACATTCATCTTAGCATTAATTCCTCCCTTCTCTTTCCTTCGCTAGGACCATCCTAGTGTCACCACCTCCCTTTTTCTTTCTGGCCTGTCCTTTGCACTTTCCGTGAGAGTTGGTGTCGCTATGTCCACCCCGATTAGGGAAAGATGATAACCTCTATGATGTAGGTACTCAGATCATTCCAGCATGTGCCTACATTGTCAAATTTGACCTATAGTTAGGTGCAGGTATCGCTCTCTTATCCTCACTACTCACTAGTGATTTCATAGTCTAGTTGCTATTATTATCGTTATACTCACTTGTGCTTTATTACATGTTCTGGCTATTGTTTCACTAGCCAACTGCTGACTCTCGAAATGAAATAGGCTTAAAAAAATTAATAATCGTTCAAGACTACTCCACCTTGGATCCAATATTCCAGGTACAAGGCAGGTCAACGCCCCCCCCCACCCCCCCCAACCAATTGATGCCTCACATATAAATGCTCCCAATCAAATCCAATGAGGGAGCGATATCTTAAGGAAACCCAATGGGAGTGGTAGTGAGGAACCAACCATCGACAAATAATACTAATAACATATCATTCTAATTCTTGGATGGAGCAGGAAATCGGAAAGGAAATATCATATATAAGGAAATGTCTCAGAAGGCAGGACTGGCTGCAAGTTCTATAATTAATTCAAAGAAAAAAGAAGGGAACGCAGCCCCAAGGAAAGACTGATAAACAAGTAGTTTATATAGTGGGTGGTTTATTCAACCCTAAGCAAGCTACGATATTCAGAAAGAAGAAGAAAGAATAAGTGGTGTAGGTTGCGGAATGAAGAACAGAAAAGCAGTGCTTACCTAAAGTCAGTTATTTGGAACTACTGAACCACAGAACAAATGTATTTCAGAAAGATCTTTGAGACCGACATAGATAATAGGATTGAACAAATTTATATGGTGAAATAGGAGGGGTAGTAGAACCACTTGCCTTGAGCCCAAATCCAACCTAGAATAAAGGAAACAGTCTTGAACAATTATTAATTAATTGATTTCACTCAGATGCTTTCTTTTCTCCAGCACTATCTATCCCACCCACAACCTTGATCTACTAACTAACATATCACTCAAGCTTGCGTGGTGCTCCCTTGTCTCTCCAACCTATGCCTTCCTTGTATATGTTGTTAGTTTTGGTGTAGGTGCCTACGCTCGCCCTTGCACCTGTCTTTCCTAGTAGCCTGGTAGAAGCACCTTTGTCTCTGCATCTTTAGCTACTCATGTTGGATCGATGGTTATATGTAAGCTACCTATTCCTCTCCTACCTTTGCCTATGTTGCTCCTGCCTATGCTTTGACTGGTGCTTCCCCTTAGTAAACTACAACTGATTCAACATCTGCTACTCGTGTTGGTGATGGTTCTAGGTCATCAACATATGCTACTGGTGGTGCGAGAGGTAGTGGTGGAGAAGTTGGCTTGTCTTTTTGGCTGGATGCTTTCTATGGTAATAGAGGCCCAGGCAAAGATATAAGGCCCCTATTTATTCAAATAGAAATCTATACCCTGTAGATAGATTCATATGCAGATCGAGCAACACCCAGAGCAAAGTAATAGACATGGACATAAGCGGTTGAAGCATCTGAGTAAGCGGCAGCATAGACAGGGCTAAAGATAGCAGTAGAGACATATGAAGTCTTTTCTTAAGATAGCAGCAGAGACCAATGAGAAAACACAACGCTTTGGACCTTTTCAAAGGGTTTAATATTGGTTAGAGGAATGATCGTCTTAGGAACAGATGTAGTTTTAGATCTTTCCATGGCCAGAACAACTACACATATCTAAAGAGCGGGAAAGTAAGGCTTATATATTCTAGTCCAACTACGGAAAGGAAAGCAAGGCTCGAACAAAGGTATAATAACTTAGGTTATTCCATAGTAGTATATGTAGTTGGGAAAGGCCAAAATATTATTCCTACATATCTGCTTAGAGGTCTTGAGTGCTCATGATCTTTCCTTAGTAGTATATTACCCGGAAATCTAACAAGGGAGACACTAGTTTCAAGGATCATTCTAAGGATTCTTACCTGCTCTATATTAGCGAAAAACTCATTCACCTATAGCATTATCTCCTGATTCGTGTGTTATTCGGTAATTCCTCCTCCGACACAGGCACGAATCAATTGAGCTGGTTAGAGAAAGATATACACTGATCCTATCATATTGTACTACTAAATAAAACTGACCCATCTAGTCAACCCCGGTCGGTCGGTATACGTATATCATCGATGGAGTGCTAACCCAGTAAGAACTAGAGAAGCACGCCACCACTCTTCCTGTATAGCTTAGGCGTATGAGCTCTTCTCATTTTAATGAATGTATAAATATCTTGTTGAAGGAGAAATGACACACACATTATAAACGATGCATGCTTGTGTTGGTAATGTAATCTTTTTTAGGGAAAACAACACATGGCACCGACCGCGAGGGAGGCTTCATGACCTTAATAAATAGGGATCTAGGAAGGCTGCTTCTGAGGATAGTTGGTTGTGAGATGATTGATACCTCGAACGCTGAAAAGATGAAGTGACAGGTTCGGTACCTCGAACAAATTCCATAGCTTATGAACCAAGATTTAATTCCGTAATGTAATTCAACTAATGTTCCTAGCAAATTCATASATAAAAACTTGTGATGCACCCTTCCAAATTAATATAGATAATTATAAGAGACAAAAGATGATTCAATGCCCTAATGAAACTCCTAATTAAACTACATGATTAACCTATTGAAAAGCCAAGATTCGAGGCCCCTAGCTAATGAAGATCGAAAAAGCATGTTGCGAAGTCTCTAGATGAACCTATGGTTTCTCCTAATGAATCTAAAGAATCCATAGAGAGAAAATGTGTGATTGTCAGTTGTACCCAACATTTTTTATCAGGAAACATTAGTGAGTGTAGTCAAATTCTCTTTTTTGTTTATCAAATATAAATCCTATTATCGTGCTCTAGATGTTGTAAGGTGTTGTTAGGTGTTTTGGTCCTCCTAATTTATAGAGTAAAATGCATGATGAATCCTACCCTGACATCCTTGTCTCACACCTTCGTGTGTTGTCTCCTTCTGCCTAATGAAAAATCCGGTGGTCTCAGCAGGATAGTTTCCCTACTGAAATATGTAGGTGGGACATTGAAATATGTGGGTTGGGACAGTTCAATTTGTAACCTCCGTGACATTTCATAAGTTTATCCGGGAAACTAAAATTGATCTAGTATATAATATATAAAATTATGTGTAAAAAAAGTAGCTACACCTCAATGTAGATTTCTAGATTCCCTCTATAGTTAGGAGTATCCTAAGGATCAATAACGATTATTGGAAGGTAAGTAGAGGCAGGGTACTTTGCCTAAGAAAAGGCTTAGGATCAGGCCTGGTGTATGTCATTCAGGTGTGGAAGTACTGGGG
>SNQJ01S0065952.1:0-19384 GCA_010110895.2 Picea sitchensis | reverse complement strand
TTAGTAGTTTCCTAAGAATGATAGAGGAGTAATTCATGTTTCTAGTGTTGTTAAAGTTCTTAAGAGTGTTTGTGCTTAGTTCTATATTCCTGATGCAGAGTTAGGAGTTGACTAAGAATAGAAGTAATATTCCTAATCCTAAGATTGTGAAAAGGGTCTAATAGAATATCAGTAAAGTCATAGTTGAGTCTCATTGCATTTTCTTAAACAGCAAGTAATAAGATGAAATAATAGAGTAGTAGTTGTATTTAGTAATGTAATGAGAGTTCATAAAAGATCCTTATCCTTTGGTGTCTCTTCCTTTGCCTAACGTAGCTTGGGTAAGTATTCCTGATTGTTGACCCTTATAACCTAAGAAGCATAGCTAAGAAAAGCTAATACCTAAGGTTGTAAGTTCCTAAGACCTTCTAATCTATATCTAATCTAAGCTTTCTAATTCCTTGACAATAACAAGAACGTATAGTAATTTCTTTCTACTCTAAGGTGACCTAATTCCTTAGTCATTTCTTGGAAACTTCGCATGTCAGGACGTAGAGATGTCGATCCAGGTAGATTCCAACCCATCCCGATAAGAGTAAGAGTGGTACCGTGGTACCCGACCAAGTACGAATCTTTAAGCAAGTGTTGTTGAATGTCCACCCATCCAAAGTGAAATTGATTCCATTTCAATGCCAGGTAGAGATGGTTGTTCATAGCCAGGTAGATATGAAAATATATCATATAGTAATAGGTCTTAGTATAAGGTCGGATATGAATGAACATGTCTTTATGGTGATATCATCTATGAACAAGTGAACAAGTAAATATATGCAATATCTTATATTAACACGTGGGCACCATACAAAGTAGAGTATAACCATGCATGATAGTACAGGGTAATCTCTAGTGCAGGTCATGGCGAAACTTCTCTATGCGCTTAAAACCTTTCTGCAGTATAAACCACTCGAGCTAGAACAATCCCATGCAATTTATTTCAATCTGCCCATAGCATGGAAAAAATGATCTAGGGCGCAATGACCTAAATCTACTTCTCATTTCGAAGAGTTGCACTAATAGTTGTTTCATTTCTTTTGGAAGAATTCAACACAACCTTCCTATTATTTGTTGCTAGAGTTCACGTGACACATCCAATTGGTGTTTTTTGGTGGAATGAACCTGCACTAACAAGATGCAATTAGTTAAGAATTTGTTAGGTTGGAGCTATGTATGTTGGGTAGAAGTTTGATGAGTTGGTAACCCTCTCTCTGGTCTGTCGGTATGGCAAGTGAAACGTTTCGATGCGAGTAGTCCAAGTTCAACGTCTCCATGCGAGCTCGTCTAGATAAGAGGTTGCAGAGGGTTTGGCTGCTATGACGAGGTCTGCAGGTTAGGTTTCCTTATGGTATTCTCCTATTTTGGAATGACTAAAGACTAGATTATTTATTTGGTGTTATTGATCATCTTCTTTTCGAAGGACTTGAGACTAGAGTTCTAGTAAAACTTCTGGAAGCCTAACATATATAAATGGAGTTCTTCTCTTTTGTAAACGTCTCTATGGCGACACCCTATATTAAAAATATTAGAAGAGATCTAGATAAAGGGCAGTGTATCTGTTTATGCCAACAAGGGGGATTTTAGGGTGCAAGTATAAAATCCAACCCCATTTCTCCAGTGGAAAGAGTGGAAATAAGAGTTGTTATAGAAGAGATAGAATCGAAAAATCTAGGGACAAGTTCAATGTATTTGTGCAATTTAGAAGTTCTTATTTCTTTCTTTTTCAATGGCACATTAACCAGAGCTAGTAGAGGTGTAGAGATTTCAGTGAAACGTAGATATTATTCTTCCAACCTCATCAAGTCAAGAAAGACCACTATTCAAAGCCACTATTCGAGTCCTCTCTCTCTATGGGTTCCCAAGCCTGGGGCAATCGATAGCGATCGGGGGGAAAGTTCAAGGGGGTAAAGTAGTAGTGATCATTCCTCGTCCAAGGGTCGCAAGGGAATTCACTCATAATTAATGAACTCATTGTGATAGTGCTCCAAGCTTAAGGGGGTAAGGTTTTAAGTGTTAGTGTCCAGTGTAAGTGGTTTAATTGTAAAGAGCATATTAAGCAGTAGAACTTGAAAATGTGAAAAAGTGAGGCGTAATGTGTGTCAAGACCTCTATTCCAGGCCTCTATCCTGGTCTGTATTCCATGCCTATATAATTGTCAAGAAGATCTGTATGTGTGTCCATGCCATCTGTTAAGGTGGTACTTGGCTTGAGGGTGAATGTATCAATGTGAGTTGTAAATTTATTGATGGATGAAAATGATAAATCCAACTATTTTCATTGATCTAATCAAAGTGAATATGTTCCCTGCCCCGATCAATCCATCCCAACCAAGGAAGTAATAAGAAGAGGGTCTATATAAAGGATAGTCTGAAGGTTTTAGGTAAAGGCATAGGTAACGGGTTGAGGGTATAGGTGTATGGTTCCTCCATCGAGGTAGAATTTGAGGTCAATAAAGAGGTTGAGGAGGATGTAACGAAATACCGGTTATAATATAGAAATGCTTTGAAAGGGTACGGTTCATAGAGAATAAAATCTAGTTGGAGTTTCCGATGATGCTTATGTCTCCCCCAAAAGGTCAATTTGATATTTCATGAAACCTGCGAATGAAAAGGAGCAAGGTTACAAGCCACTCCCCAAAAGTGGTAGGGGAGGTTTTTCAGAATCTGTTCCAAGCGAACTCAATGCCTATTCCAATCCAGTTATGAAAGGGAATGGGGTGCACATAATCCATAGAGCGATATTGCTCCAACCAAGCAAATTAATGGGGTCAAACAATAGGATCAACTATGCACCGAAAACAAGAAGGAAAAAAGGCATTAATGTGGACCTCAATGTGTGTAAACTGGACATTCTGGGGTTGTTTCATTATCTCTCGTCATCAGTTGGTAACGCAGATCCTCTATAATAAACCTGTCCTAGGAGAAATGAATCGTTGCACCTCATCACTCACCCACTCGTAGAATTGTAAATGGAACATGTTCGTTGCTCCTCTCTCAATCACTTTGCATACAACTCTGTTTACTGATCCCGGATCCCACCTTTGCATACAACAAAACCTCTAGCGAATGATACCGGCAAGCAACGCAAGAACCCGACAGATATGCCTTTTTTTCTTGACGGGTGCACCTCACCCTGCTACATCCTCCTGTTGAACCACCTCACCTATTTATGACTATAACTTCTTTCTAGCAGTGCATTTGTAGCACTGACTGAAAAGCACTGACAAGAGCTTCTGACACCACTGACTATCTACAGCTTTAAAGACTAGAGCTTCCAACACCTCCCAGTTGTGTATATTGGTATATTGGCAACGAAACTGGTAATGACTAGTAATGTGTGTCTATTGGCTATAGAAATGACAAACTTTGGTAAATGTGCATTGACTATGGAATAACTAAAGAGGACTTCTATCATAAACTTGGAATGGGTGGAGAGGGTACTACTCTGGTTCCCTCTGGCTTATCCGATACGGTAGCATCAGCAAAAAGAATATAAGGACAAGTTAAAAGTAGATATGTGATATCGCATATAGTATCAATGTATCAATGTATTATTTATTTATCTGGAGCCCAAACCCGCTATTACTGGCAGCTGTATTGATTGCGAGGACCCTCTGACAATGTGGATGAGACACTGAATGGATATTGGATGATCGGCTAGCAATGGATCTCCTGGGCACTTACTATCCTCAGGCTTACTGTCATGGCCCCTCCTATTATATGGAAAGGTCACTTACTTTCCCTTTAGCCTTACTACTATAGCCCATATAAAAGACACTGCTTAGGTATAATATCTCTAGCTCTAGCCATTAATTCGGCTATAATGTAGAAATGCAATATCTTATGTATATATTTGATATAAATGGATTTCTATGTTCTGCACTATGGCAAGAGAAAGGCAAGTTGAAAGTGCCATAACTCATTTCTCCTTTTATTATTGCCACTTAACGGAGCCAAGTTGAACTACAAGTTGTTGCACTAATTAGAATTAACTATATGTCACTTTAAGGTGGAGTGCATGGGCCTCTATGGCTCTCGCAGAGAGACTGGCTCTACAAAATACTACTCACTTAGCAGATGTATTGTTACTTATTAGAGATGGATTTCATTTTTTTTCCAATAGAAAAATTATCTCATTATATTAAGTAAATATAATTGTTTTTCAGCTCTGTCTCCACAAAATAACTTAGATCATGATCTCCAAATTCATATAGATTCTTATACAAAATACATCGCCCAACATGGCTAGTAGCATGACTATACTAAGTGAGGTACTACAAACCATCTCTATAATACTAAAAACTGRCAGATAATAACATAACCGCACAGTGACACTCTAAAGTAAAATAATTGTCCAGACATTGATCAAAAAAATAAAAAACATCAAAAGGCAASACTGATATATACTTATATGATTTTTTCTCCCCGCTATGTTATTGTTCCAATGACAATATATGATGCCTCCTTCAGGTTCTCCAAATGCTTGTTTTGATAGTAAACCAGCTTCACTATTGAAGTCCCTGGGAATGTGATTATAACAAATAAATTCAAAGACCTAACCATGTCCCTTATTCTTTCTTTCCATCCTTCAATAGCACAGACCTRTAGACTGCCTTTATTTTCCAACCATGCAATCACCACTTTGGAGTCACCCAATAATTGTATGCGGTTGATTGAGAGATGTAATGCCAGCATGATAGTTGCCCAAGAACCTAAAAGCTCARCTTTGGTATTAGTTCCTTGTCCACAGTTAAAAGTCCATCTGATGATAGTATAATCAGGAAGTTTTAATACCCCACCCGCTCCGCAACAAGCTCCATCCTGTTGTGTTGCCCCGTCAAAATAAGCAACTGTGGTATTCTTGTGTTGTTGTAACAACACGCTTCTCGGAATTTTATCCTTCTTTTTTACCTCGATGCCATACGATTGTGCTAGTGCTTTGTAGTAAACCGCCATAACTGTAGGTGTGCTCCCCTCAAAGATGGTTCTATTCCTTTCGATCCATATGTTCCAGCAAATCTAAGCCACTCGAGACAAGGGTACGTATTTTTCTCCGAACCAATTCTTGATGCAATCCTCCAAAGTAATTCCATTACATATCTGTTTATTTCCTTGTGAGATTTTAACCTTTTCCCAAACCGCCTTTGTGAAGGCACAATGAAGGAACAAATGGTCAATGGTTTCTGATTCATTTTTGCATAAATAACATATACCAGGTCCTTCTCTTCCTCTGCTTTGGAGAGTATCCCAGGTGAGGATCTTTCCTTCCACTGCCAACCTTATAAAAAGTTTGATTTTTAATTGAATTTTCCAATACCAAATTGATCTTCTCCACCCACCGAGAATTCTCAAGTTTTTTGTTGATAGTATAGCCCAATAAAACAATTTAACACTGTACACCGGACATATCGCCACCAGTCCATAATAGTGTGTCTTCTCGGTCCTGAAGATAAGCCCCCGAGTCGATTAATGCCTTCCTGAATATGTCCCATTCTATTGCTAATGCACTGGAAAGGCCTATTTCATTACTCTTGAGCCATGGAATGGAAGAGAAGGTTTTGTCTCCAGTCCTCTTGGCCTGCGCCAACAAGAAAATATTCTTGTAGTGAAGACAAGGCAATTTTTCAAAGAGAAATGATTTCTCCCCCATACCAAGAATCCTATCTCCCCCGATTTCTATGAGTTTACCCGATCTTGGGTTCTAGCTCAGCCAATGATTGATTAAGTGCACTGATTTTAAGAGTCTTACCCACATGCTTGATTCAGACCTTTGCTAAAATGTATGAGATCTGAACCAACTTATTATAGTTGTGTGAGGGAGGTACTTATATTTTATAACACGATGCCAGATACCTGAGCTTGTTAATACCCTCCAAAGAGAGTTCGCAACCAAAACATGCTTAAAATCCATGAAATTTTGAAGACCCCATCCCTCGTGGCGCTTTGGTAAAGAAATCAAATCCCATTTGCAAAGATGGAAATGCTTTGTGTCACGATTCCCATTCCATAGAAATTTTATCATTATTTTCCTCAAAGCGTTCAAAATAGAGCGAGGAATAACTGTTAAGGATAGCTAATAAACAAGTTGACTCTCTAAAACAACTTTTAGTAAGGTAAGCCTGCCCCGAAAGATAACCACCAGTAACAACAGTTAGCAATCTTCTTTTCCATTTTTTGTTTCATCTAAATCCAATCCGCCACACGCTGAGGACCACACTTTAAGTAAAATAAACTTGTTGCCAGGTCAGAAAACTTAAATGGGAACAAAGATTTGTATGGAGATAACTCCAGCTCCGACAACCTAGCATGATGGATAGTTGACTTTGTAACATTTATCAATAAACCCGAGGCTAAGCAGAAGGATTTTAAAATTTTGTCTATCTCCCACCATTCATGTAAAGTAGCCTTTGACATAATAATAACATCATCGACAAATAAAATATGGAGGATTTTGATTGTTCTAAAGACGTTAATACTTATCGTCTTCCCTTCTCGTTGACTCTCCTTTAGTAGAATACTTAGGCCTTCCATAACAAAAATAAAGAGTAATGGTGACAATGGGCAGCCTCGTCTCAAGCCTCTTCCACTTTTAAATAAATATCTAGCCTCTCCATTTATTAGAATAGCGAAAGTTGTTGAGTCCATACAACTCATGATCCGATTTGTCATCTTTGTACCCATACCGACTTGGATAAGTATCGTCTTGAGTAGATCCCAGCTAAGCTAATCATATGCTTCTTTTAGATCCAACTTTAATACTAAGGACTTTAATTTCTTGTTTCTTATGTTATGCATGCATTCCTGAACAGTTCCAATAGCATCATGTATATGACGCCCTTTTTAAAACCCTAGTTACTCCTCCCAGATCGATCTGGACAAGAAAGGCTTAATCATGTTTGCTATAATTTTTGAATATATTTTATAGAAGAGATTACATAAAGAGATCGGCCTATACTCCCTAAAGGAAAGAGGCTTATTAACTTTGGGGATTAATGTAATGAAGGTCGAATTCAGCGCCCCCCAAAATTTTTCCTTTCTACCTCGTCTCTTCAACCATGTTTAGTAAATCACCCCCAACAAGATCAAAGAAATGTACAAAGAATTCCACAGTCCAACCATTAGGGCCTGGACTCTTATCAATATTAAAAAAATTTAAAACATCCCTTATTTCTTCCAACTTCACCGGCAAGAATAAATTCTCCGCTTCTGCATCTGTGATCATTTTGGAATAATTCTCTGCCAACTTGACTTATGCCATAACAGAAAGGTCTGTATTCTCCTTGAAAAATTATTTGAAATAGTTTGTAGCAGTGGCTTTAATATTCATCCGTGATCTCCCATGTGAATTTTTTATTTCACCTGAAGTTTGCGAAATTGTAAAAAAAAATTGTGTTTTGATCCCCGCACCGGATCCAAATGGCACGACTACGTTGGTGCCATAATTCTTCTTTCTCATTTATCAATCTATTCCTTTCCTCCTTTGTTTTTAGTATTGTCTCCTTCTCCCTTGAGAGCTCGACTTCCGCCAATTCTAGTAACAATGAAGTAATATCCTGTTCCAGTCCCTTTAGAATAGCATTTGACTGATCGTATCTGTGCTTCTGCCATTGTTTTGTCCTTTCCTTTAATTCTTTTAATTTCCAGAGAAGTCTTTTTTGATTATCTTCCTCATCAGTATACTTAGTATCGTTCCATAGAGCCTGAACCAGCAACTCAAAATCATGATCCTTAAGCCATTATGTATTTAGTTTGAAAGGAAAGGCTTTGTACAGTGGAGGCATCTCCAACAAGAGAAGAATCAGGGCATGATCAAAGATGTAAGGGTATTCTACCCAAGACCTGTAAATGCCTACCCTTGAAAGTAAATCCTCTGCAATGAGAAATCTGTCAAGTCTCTTAGAGATCAGATCTGCACCAGATCGTCCATTTCTCCACGTCGAAACAATTTTATCCGGAGCCAAATCTATAAGATGTTTCTCTTGGAGAAAAGACTTATAAAATCCAACAGAGTGACCCAAAATGGATTTTCCTCCCCATACCTCATCTGAGGATAGGGTCAAATTAAGGTCCCCGACAATGATGAGATTGTTTTTTGTTAGAATGCTCGAGTCTGACACCTTATTCCAAAACTGCTTTCTCTCTAAACAGGGCCCATATACATTCAGAATCGATAATTCCCTTTTGCTTGCAATAATGAATCATGTCAATAAGATCCCACCACAGTTAAGAAAGGTGTTTAATTCAAAAACATTTGGATCCCATGAAACTAACATTCCATCGAAGGTTCCAACAGAGTTGACAGCACATCTAAACCAACAAGGCCGAAGTGTACTCATAAACAACCTAGCTTTTTCAGAATTCTTGTAAACAAACAATATCCTCATGTGTTTTTTCTAGAACTCGTAATGACAAGGACGTATAGATGCGAGTATCAAAAGTCTTATGAAATATGCACTATAGACTGCAGACCCAGGTAGAGCTAGTTTATCGAGTCTAGTGACCCAATGTATGTTATATGGGTTCTCTGAGCAACATAACATTTAGAAATCTAATTTCTTCTTTCGTCTATGTTGAACTACTTAACACTTTCGCTTCCGCATATGTGCTTCCGTAAGTAAGAAGCAAGCCTCTGTAGGAGGTGCGAGTAGGAGGTGCAAGGACATACCTATAAGTCAGTTAAAAACTTCCAGAAACAACATGTTCCATGAATAAAAAAATCCATTTATTTGCTTAGATGAGGACCTCGAACCCATCAAAATGAGGTTGTGCTCCAGGAAAAAAGACAAATGATAATATTTTGTAAATGTTGTTCCAATGCAATACATGGGCCCTACTGAGATATTCTATTTCAAAATACCCTATCGGGTATTTCCTATTTCCAAATAAAGATTGTATAGCAAAAGAATACATATCCTCTAATGTGTATACGCTCCTTAAGTCACCAACTTGGCTCCTCTAATGAATGTTTGTCTTCAGGTTGATATGGTTAAAACAACCTTCTCTGCTCCTTCCTCTCGGCTAAGGGGATTACCTCCTCAAATGGGCAAGTGAAAAGTCTCTATGCTAGTACTACTCTATCTTCTCCCTATTGAATACAGGAATAGATTTAAAAGGGATAGAGCTTGGTTAGTAAGCATCAATAATACGCACTATCTCTCTATAAGTAATGGGAATATAGCTAGGTTATACCTATAATAGGGTGTTTGAACATCATGTTAAATATTGACCCTTTTTATACAGTGTTTACTCTACTCATATATGCACTTATTTATGTATACACCATGGATTTTATAGTGTTGTAATCTTGTTAATATGCACTATAGACTACAGACCCAGGTAGAGCTAGTTTATCGGGTCTCGTGACCCAACGTATGTTATACGGGTTCTCTAAGCAACATAACATTTAGAAATCTAATTTCTTCTTTCGTCTATGTTGAACTACTTAACACTTCTGCTTCCGCATATGTGCTTCTGTAAGTAAGAAGCAAGCCTCTGTAGGAGGTGTGAGTAGGAGGTGCGAGAACATACCTATAAGTCAGTTAAAAACTTCCAGAAATGACATGTTCCAGGAATAAAAAAATCCATTTATTTGCTCAGATGAGGACCTCGAACCCATCCAAATGAGGTTGTGCTCCAGGAAAAAAGACAAATGATAATATTTTGTAAATTTTGTTCCAATGCAATCCCTGGGCCTTGCTAAGCTATTCTATTTCAAAATACCCTATCAGGAATTTCCTATTTCCAAATAAAGATTTTATAGCAAAAGAATACATATCCTCTAATGTGTATACGCTCCTTAAGTCACCAACTTGGCTCCTCTAGTGAATGTTTGTCTTCACGTTGATATGGGTAAAATAACCTTCTCTGCTCCTTCCTCTCGGCTAAGGGGATTACCTCCTCAAATGGGCAAGTGAAAAGTCTCCATGCTAGTACTATTCTTCTCCCTATTGAATACGGGAATAGATTTAAAAGGGATAGAGCTTGGTTAGTAAGCATCAATGATACACACTATATCTCTATAAGTAATGGGAATACAACTAGGTTATACCTATAATAGGGTGTTTGAACATCATGTTAAATATTGACCCTTTTTATATAGTGTTTACTCTGCTCATATATGCGCTTATTTATGTACATACCATGGATTTTATAGTGTTGTAATCTTGTTAAGATGCCTATTCCTTATATGTTTTGTATTAGCTATCTGCGTATTAATATTCCCATATTCATCGCATACATATACAACTCAATAAGAGAAATTAAGGCAGATAGTACTAAAAAAACCATAGATTAAGCTCACTCTACTATACAGGACACCATTGATCTACTACCATACTTCAATTTACCGTGTTCCATATTATGGAATAAAGGGAAAGCTAGTGTAATGGCTACTACACAATGGGGATACAAGTAAACGAGATAGTATAACAGATATCCCTATAAAATAGAACATGATCGGACATATACCACGCCAATTAAGCTTAACTAGTACTGATTCCCTATCAAATACGGATAATGAGTAAGAACCAAGCAGGTAGAGTAAGAGTATCCATGTTATATAGGTCATGATTAGCCATGTGTTCAAGCATGTCATATGAGTAAAGCTTCACCTACTATCTCTATTATATGCATACAATCTAGTGATCTTACTAAGCTATACATATCAATGGGAATACAACACACCATAACTCTCATGTAAGCTCTAATAAAGTTGAATATACAAATATATAGTACAGATTGAACAAAGAGCATTCCATATCTATTCAATACTTGATTAGGTATAAGCTTATAGAACATAAGGTTACTCATATTCAATAACAGAGAACACATATCCATAAGTAATACAAAGTATAAGCTATGTTCAATTAAAGCATAATAAATGAGAACATGTATTACGATCCTGAACAAGGAGCTTGCTTGATACCACTCAACTTGATCACTGACCTTGTATCTATAGTTTCTTCACCTTATTTAGGGTATACTAATCTCGTATAAAGAGTGGAACGGGGGATATTACTGAGCTCTTGATAAGAAACATAAGCTATTCACATTATACAAGCTACATAGAAGCTATGAATATAAGCTTGAAACATACTAATAAACTCCATTGATTGGGAAGCTATGGTAATACTAGTACTATGTGTATTTGATTGTTAACCTGTAAGCCATGAGTAAGTACACACTAATATGTATCACTAATCTATAACAAGAGGTTTGATTCATTGATTAGACTAAGCTCATAAGAGCTCATGGTTACCACTATATTTGTACTTGCATATTCAACTAGTATTATTACCATATTCGATACTGTTCAGATCACTGAATAGTGCTTACCTAATGAACACTAAGGATCAATTCTCATGCATTTCATACTAATCACAGCTTTAACTGTTAGAGTGATTTCCATTACTTTCATGATTACTGTAATTAAACGGGTATAAACATGATACTTAGAACTATACCATATAAGCTTAGTAGTGATACTTAACCCCATAATAATATGGATAGTGAAATCAAGCTTACTTAAGATAGACATGTGATATAAGAGCTATAACAATGCTCCTCATTTCCGTAATAAGTATTCCCATAAAGATCAGTATAAGTGTGATCTCATATAGAGTTTTTCCCCTTGTTATCATTACCTATACGTGTTTCTTAAGGAATAGCTTGTGTACTAATATTATGCAAATACAATGGTACTCATTTTAACTAGTCTGATTCTCGTGTTAATTATGCCTCTTCCAATATATATAAAGTCTTATGTTCATCTTCTACTCCGTTCAGATGATACTGGTCCTGATATAGGAATCAAATGCATAATGTAAGCTCAAGTATTCCAAATCCCATACATGTCCGGGCTCAGTAAGCAGTTTCGGTGACACTACTGGGCTTGTAGTCATAATGGTAATGTATAATATTATCCACCTGCTTAGAACACCATTATAGCTAGTACCAATCCCATGGACTAAGTAAGATCCCTGACTGGTGATAGATTAGGTAGTGTGATCCGGATTATTTTCAGCACAAAATGAGAGCGCAGATATAATAAAGAAATGCACAGAGATATTGCAGATATTTAATAATATAACAGAAATGTATCAGAGATGCAACCATAAACACAGATATACAGTGATACATGATTTATATTAATCAAAGAAATGTACAAAGACTGTAAAAATACAGAGTGAAAGACTCGCTAGAATGGTGGCAGCTTATCTCTGAGAAGAGATGTGACGGCCACTTGCATTTGCAAGAAGATGGTTACAATGAGGCTCCGATGGCCCTTTTACAATAAACAAGAATGTCAAAAGTCCTAGACATTCAAAAACCGAACCCTAGGAGATGAAGTGCCAAAAGTCATGTGGGCCCCGTTTGGGTAAGTTGGTGCATCAACTTCCCGAGGTCGTAACTTTTGCATAGAATTAAGTAGCTTTTGCATACAATCTTCGTTTAGGTGTAAATAGCTCGTTGGAAATATCTATCCAAGGCCTACAATGCTCAAAAAAAAAATAGCAACATAGATGTTATTTAGCGAGAGCAACATACCCAAAAATACATAGTTTAGGGCCTCAAATGGCCGAGGAAGTTCAAGACACAGAAAAACTGCTAAAAATAGTAAGTACCAAAATTGCCATGGCTATTTTGAGGCAGATTCCCGAAAAAGATTGGGTGTGCCAGATGTCACTGGATCAATACTCCCCTTCTTAGAAACGTGGTCTCCATTTAGTTCAGGGGAGAGGGGCGTTTGCTGAATGCATCTGGGTGGTACTTGTATTCTTTGGAGACGTCAGCCGTTTGCGGAAGTCCCGGCTGACACCTTTAGCAGAGTGGGGTTCAGGCAATGCAGTCAAGCTACATGAGGAAGGTGTCTTGAGGAAGGAATCTTTGTGCTTTGTTGCAACCCAGCCGACACTCTCTGTTGGATGAAAGTGTAGGGGGAGGCGTAGTGGTTACAATGTCCCTTACATTCCCCTTTGAGGCAGTGTAGAGAGATGGAATTTTACAGTGCTGAGATACTACCTTGCGACACTTTTTAGGTGCAGTGGCGGACCTGGACTCACGGTAGGCCATGGGAGGTATTTCAAAGTATAAACTAGCCTCTGAGATTCCGGGACTCATAGATAGCATGGCTTCCACATATATGGTTATTAGAGGAACATCACAAACATCGATAGGAGCAACATCACATAATATCTAGATCCCTTGAGAATTTGGATGCCATATGACAATGTCGATTGTTGGGCAGAGATCTGTCCTTGGCCGAGAGCCACCTAATGTTAATATGTTTTAGGGTGTGGTGTTTGTGGCAGTCCAGCTGTTTGATGACCTGTGGGGTTTTACTCTGGCTTCGCTATCAAAAATAAAATCGTGGGGTCCCTTCTTTATCCCAGCCAGATGAAAAGGCGTTCCCCCTCTCCGGGGATCTGTTGGTTCTTACGGTTGAATTGATGCGGTCGCGACAATGCTTGCGATTAGGAGTCTACGTCGATGATCTGTCTTTACCATTATTTTCAAAATCAAATTATGAATCAAGGTTTAGCTCCTTGTCTTTGATGACCATGTTATTTGTTTTGAGTGACATTCATGGGTGCTGCAGAGGCTTTTGTGGAACTTCGCACCATTTCCGTTGTCCTTTGTCTTTGAGTAGGCCTTATTTTCTGTGTTGATTTGGTTTTAGAGACTATTTGTTTGGGGCACGTCTTTGTCCTTTTTGGTTGTTATGATTTCACCGGACCCGAATTCCCGTTTGTTGGTGCTTAAATTTCTGCTCAATTTTAATAGCATATGGATAAAGCGACTAAGGTGATAGAGATGTCGGAAAATCCATTCGGTTGGATGTAGCACGTGGCAGAGCTATTTCAGAATCAAATGTCATTGAGTCTTTGATACTTGACAGTGCGCCAAGGTATGGAAGGTATTGGTGAACTCTGAAACTACTTGGCTCCTAGCGATTAATGGTCCATCTCATGTCTTGATCCTCATAGTTATAGCGAGGTAATCTTGTTCCTTTAACGCATCCACGAAAAAATCCCAAGTGGAGATTGACCCCATATATTCTAGAACTACTCATGGAACTTTGCTTCCAGTAAGTTTCCCTAATCGACGACATGGGAGAGGCTTAAGGAGGTGCAAAGGTGATCTTTTCCTTGTCGGGAAAAATTATGAGCAGAGAAATAACCTTCTAGCGATTTAACCATTTATCTAGGGAATATGCATCTATTTGACAACTAAATCGGGGAATATCAAAATTGACATACCTTAAGGTAAGGTGCCTCAAAGTGGTTGCTTGATGAGATGCACCTGATGCTATCGGTAGACGTTGAAGGATGTGGAAAAAATTCTCCATCCATTTCGTCCCCTCTACATTAGAAGCGTGAGAGCTTGCTCAAACAGCAAATTGATAGGATCGTCTGCTCTGTTGTTTTCTTTTCTTCCGCCATTGGGGTTTCTTGGGTGTCGCGAGGCCGATTGTCTTCAAGAGGGGGCCAGGATCAGAGACTAACTTGCTATACCTCGGACCTAAATTAGGGGACATACCTGGCGAAAAAGCTTGATGAGAAGCGACTATCTTATACCAACTGATCAAATTATTTTGTTACGAAATGAGGCCCGGAGATATAATAAAATGCAGGAGATATTGCAGGATGTTATGCTTATACCATGAGAAATGTATGGAGATGCGACCATAAACCTGGATATCTGATGTACGATTTCTATTAATCAAATAAATACGGTAAAATACAGTGAAAGACTTCGTTAGAATGGTGGCTGACTTATCTGGGAAGAGATGTGACAGCTACTACGCATTAAGCAAGAAGATGGATTTACAATGGGGCTCGGCGACCACACAATAAGCAGGAGATGCAAAGCCTAGACGTCCGAAAACCTAACCCTAGGATGAAGCGCCAAAGTCCCCTAACCCTAGGAGATGAAGCGCCAAAAGTCATGTGGGCCCCGTTTGGGTAAGTTGGTGCATCAACTTCCCGGGGTCGTAACTTTTGCATACGATCTCTGTTTTAGGCGTATGATAGCTCGTTGGAAAGATCTATCTGAGGCCTACAATGCTAGAGACAAAATAAAATCATAGAAAATAGTTTTCAAGAGCAACATACCCAAAAAAAAGCATTGTTTAGGGCCTCAAAATGGCCCCGGAAGTTCAGGACCCGAAAAAATTGCTAAAAATAGTAAATTGCCAAAATTGTCAGAAAATTGTTTTGAGTCAGTCGGAAAAGGTGGGTGGCCACCGATATCCACCTGGATCATAGTGATAGATTAGGAATCATTGTTCTAGTAACATGGATTGATTGACCGATGAGTACAACGAATAAGGACACGCTGATCTAGTGCCTACTACACAATGCAAATCAAACCAATATGCTTAATGTGGCAAGTATATCTAAACAAGAAAGTATAAGGTATTCAACTTATTGAACTCTACTTATAAAACTTCAAAATCATTCCACTGTATTCCATATGTATTCATTATGGATAATACTACAAACCCATTGATTAAGATACAGGTGTATATCTCTATCAATCTAAGGAGAGTGAATATGAGAATCACACACACTGAGTGCAATGAAAGAGGTAGTAGATGAGAAAAACCAATAAAGATAGGTTATAGCTTAACTAATGTGTTACTAGAATGAGAATCAAAGTGGTACTATAGAGCTTAAGCAACTTTATTCATATAGGTAGTATGGATCCCATTGATCTACTATCCATAACATCTTAGTAATATCTTCGATTTCACTAGTACTAAGCTCATGTATTATCCGTAATCAAACAAGTAAGATGTGTGCTTCACTAGTTATGGAAATGATATCAATAGAACAATAAGTAATAGTTTACATAAGCTAAAACATAGAACAAGTTTGATTAGACTATGCTACTACTGGTCCAGTAAATCTTCTATGATTACAGTTCCTTATTACACATTAGTTACACATTAGTAAGAACAAGGTGTTATTCTCCTTCATTAGCTTCTACTACTTGCTTTCAATGTTTAAACTAGTAGTAAGTTCACCCTAATAAATCATACCCTATACGATAACATTATGTAATAACAACCTGTGTTAGTTTCATACAAGATATGTAAACATGTTCAACTTTGTATGGGCTTTAAACCATATGGTATTCATGGGATCACTTGTGATTTAGCTTCCATCCTGAACCTAGCGCACCTTCCATGACCTTTTCCTTTGATTCTTTTCAGATGACCTTGTTAACCTTCCCCTCCCCTACTATTTTGCAAAATAAAGATACTATTAAAAAAAACGTCAAAACAAAATTTAAGGAAAAAATGTGGTGTGATAAAGAGTTACAGGAAAAAAGAAAATTAAGGTATTATAAAGATGTAATCAACCCTAATCTAGAAGATCAAAATTATCTATTTGTTTTGCCAAGTGTCAAGTAAAAAATAAGCATTGCTAAGATAATAACAAATTCTCACAAGCTCCATAGTGAAACTCGGCATTGGTCAATTCCTAAAACACCATGGGATGAAAGAGTGTGTCACCTTTGTGACACTAAGAAAGTTGAAAATGAAAAGCACTTTCTCTTAGATTGTCCAGCCTATATCCATATAAGATTGTAATCAACCATAATCTAGAAGATCAAAATTATCTATCTGTTTTGCCAAGTGCCAAGAAAAAAATAAACATTGCTAAGATAAGAACAAATTCTCACGAGCTCCATAGTGAAACTGGGCGTTGGTCAATTCCTAAAACGCCATGTGATGAAAGAGTGTGTCACCTTTGTGACACTGAGAAGGTTGAAGATGAAAAACACCTTCTCTTAGATTGTCCAGCCTATACCCATATTAGATCTCATTTTCAAAATATTGATTACACTACCAACCTTCCTAACCTCTTAACTCAACAAAAGTATGGTGATCTTGGAAAGATTCTCTTAATGCTTTTCGAGCACAGAAACAAAATTCTAAAGAATCACAAGTAATCACTTACCCTCTTAAGGTCCGATAGACCAATTAGGTCTTAGTGGACGTTAATCGTCATCATCATCATCATAAGATTCAATAATAAGTAGCTACAGCAAAATTATGTGTCTATATTAGAATGTTACCTGCTCCCCTTCCTGGTCTTCTTTTTTAGTGTCATCCAACCATCATACTTCTTGGAGTAAGTACATACTTCTTAGAGTAAGTAGAGATAGTTCGCTTGGATGTATAGCTAATATTATATATAAAAGGCTAATATTATATTTAGAAGCTTGTTGATATGAAGAACCTACTATTATGAAAATAGACACAATTTCTATTGAATTTTTATTATTATTCAATAATAAGTAGCTACACCAAAATTATGTGTTTATATTGAAATGTTACCTTGCTCCCCTTCTTGGACTTCTTTTTTAGTGTCATCCAACCATCGTACTTGTTGGAGTAAGTAGAGATAGTTAGCTTGGACGTATAACTCGTATTATATATAGAAAGCTATTATATTTCATATGAAGAACTTACTATTATGAAAATAGAAACAAAATTTCTATTTATTTTTTGGCTTTTATTAATAATATAATAATTAAATTTTTTAATATAAAGTATTTAATTATTGATAATTATTATTAAGAAGGATATTAATATAAATTTATTTTTATTTCATTTTTATTAAGTAACTAAATAAGGAATGAATTATTAAGTAAAAAAAGAACATACATGTAATCAATGGATATTGAAACTAAAAGGAGAGGATAAATTTTCTAGTCATTTGGACAAAACTGAATTGACATCTTAGATTCATCTACTTACTAATTTACTCTATTAAATAAGTTATAGTTATCTATAATATTATAATAAAAAATATCTAACATAAAATAAATTACTTCTAACAAGTCCATCAAGAAGATATAGATAATCATGTTGATATATATTCATTTTAATTTCATGTCTATTAAGTAATTAATAAGTGGACAAAGAGTACATATGTGATAAATAGAAAACAAGGTGGGGAGGATAAATTTTCTAGTGACCATTCTAATGAAACAATGAACATGTTAAACTCATTTACTTATCAACTTACTCCATCAAATAAATTGTAGTTATCAATAATATTGTAATAAAAAATAATTAATAAAAAATATTTAACATAAAATATAATTAGATGATATAAATCCAAATCCAAAAAGATATAAATAATGATATTAATCTATATTCATTTAAATTTCTCATCTATTATTTAATTAAATAAAGAGTAAGTTAATAAGTGACCAAAGAGGAGACATGTGATAAGTGAGAATTGAAACTTGATGACCATCGACACAAATAAATTAGAGTTAACATGTTATTAACTCATTTACTTATGAACAAACTTATTAAATAAGTTGTAGTTATCAATAATATTGTAATAAAAAATATCTCAAAAATATAATTTTATAAATAATGATATTAATATAAATTCATTTTAATTTCATGTATATTAAGTAATTAAATAAGGAATAAGTTAACAGGTGGACAAAAAATGTACATGAGGTGGGATGAAGTGAGGTAGGATGGGAAACCTGTTAAACTCATTTACAAATATGAACTTGCTCCATTAAATAAATTGTAATTATCAATAATATTATAATAATATGACAAACATAATCACTTATAAATGATAATTTATTTAAATATAGTATTTACTAAAAATAAAAATAAAAATTAAATAATTTTTTTAACATGTTAAAATATTAATAACTTTTTTTTTAATATTTTAATAATATTATATTATATATTTCTATATTTTTTATATATAGAATAAATAATATAAAACTGTACATTTTATTTTTAATTTTTTAAATAACAATCTAATTTTTTTAATAATTTAATCATATTATACTAATGAAAATTAAACAATTACTAATTTTTTTAATAATTTAATCATATTATACTAATGAAAATTAAACAATTACTATCTACATTATTTGACATACCTTACAAATACTCATAAAAATATTTAATGTTTAATCTACATTGCTTATTTAATGTTTAATTTAATCATATTATATTAATGAAAATTAAACAATTACTATCTACATTATTTATTTAATGTTTAATTTAATCATATTATATTAATGAAAATTAAACAATTACTATCTATATTATTTGACATACCCTATAAATACTCATTAAACAATTACTATCTACATTATTTGACATATCCTATAAATACTTATAAAATATTAATTTTTTTTGGAAATCTGAAAATAACAGGGTTTTTTTCTAATTTGAGGAAAAAGATTATTTAAAATTATCACCTAAAATTGATTGTTTAAACTTCACCTAAAAACTGAAGAGGAAAAAGATTATTTAAAATTATCTTTATATCTTTTTATTGAAAATTTGGAAAGAA
>SNQJ01S0065951.1:35464-53788 GCA_010110895.2 Picea sitchensis | reverse complement strand
ATCCTTCATGGTTAGCAAAGCATTAAACATTTCTTTGTCAAAGAGTTTAGAATTGGAAGATGTAGGAGAACTATTCAAGTTTAAATCTTCCTCCATATTTGCAAGATAACAACTTCAACACAAATCTTGCACAAATACCAACAACTACAACTCAAGCTATCATTGGCAAATACATGAGCAAAAATAAACTATGCTCTGATACCAACCTGATCTGAAAATAGAAGGCTAACTTGTTATGCTATGCAAGCACCCTCTACCTCATAAAATAAATCTTAACAGGACCTTGCTTCATGTGTTTAAAATGTGCAAATTGGTTTAGGTGTTAAGTTTAGGCTTCTTCTTGTCAATGTGCATGTGTGAGGAAAGTTATTTTACATGCTTAAATATGTGTTATAAATCAATACACAGCCATAAAAAGTGCAGCAAATAACACATAAAAATCACAGCAATACCAAGATGATAAAGGAGTTCACCCCTCTCTGGGCTACGTCTCCTTGAGCCTCCTTCAATGGACTTGGCTCTTTGGGATTAGTTTGTCAAATGCTCTTTACAAGATTCTTCTCAACTCCAATGGATTTACAGACTGTACCATTGGGTTCAGAATACATAAAAACCCCAAGTTTGACTGTAAAAACTCTGCAAATGGACAATGGCTCATCCAACAATGACCTCTTCTACAAGTGGCCTCCAAGCTTCCCTGAGCATGAATGAGGCAAAAATACCTGTAGAAGTCCTCCAATGGATCTGCAACCTATCCCAATGTGTTCATAGAATAATAAACAACCAAGAATGTCTATTCAGTCTCAGAAAATGGTTATGTGCTCATCAGAGCAATGCCTCAAACCATGAGGGCTTTAAGCTTCATGGAGCTTCCTCAAACTTAAATGATTAAAAACCTGCATTAAAAGTCTTCAAATGCCTATGAAAGATGTACCAATGGACTCAGAACGTCCAAAAACCCCTACTTGGGCTTTTTCGGCACCTCATTTGGCCAAAAACTCCAAAAGTTATGCTTGCTGCCATTTTTTCCCTTAAAGCTCTGTTACAGGCTCGCCATAATGCACCTGTCCCAAAACTGAACTTGGATTCTAAGCGTTTTCGCCTCCAAAACCTAGCACCCACATGCGTTCCGAAAATGGTGCAAATTTTCGATTAGTTAACGGAACTAATGCCCCCCAAGTCGGAGGTGCTGGGCGCATGGGGGACCATATGTCCACGTCCCGCGCACCAAAAGCTAACTGTTCTTTGTTTTAAACCCGGACTCGACATGTGGCGAGCGTGTGGTTATCTGTTTGACACAAAAATCAAAACCGTGCACGAAATCCATTCATGGTCGTATGTAGCATTTAAAATAACCGGGAGCTAAGTTGAAATATACCCTGCGCGCATTATAAACCACGTGCATAACCGTTACATAAAATATGTGACAAGACCGCAGAATATTTAAACGTGGCATATAATATAACCGTGCACACGTTTTAATACGTTGGAAAAACACATATATAACATATGTTATATGAAACTCAATACCCGCGTACCAAATTAAACAAAAGGCATATTCCATAACCGGGCATTTAAATAAACCGCGCGCGAAATATCAATGTGGTCACATTTAAACATGTAAAAAAAACCCACGGCTTTGTATATGGTTTGATACTCCCGTTCCAATGGTCGTATGATAGAGTAATAAGACCACGGGCCGCCGTTTGGAACCCCGTGCGGATACAATTGAACCATGGACATGTGAACGCGGGTGTGGCCAGGGGCTGGGGCTTAGCCCCAGCCCTAACCCCCGCCGGTTAATAAACAAATGCAAATTCAAATATAGTTTTTGCCATTCCCCATATAAAAGCCAACGCGTGGCGCGTTGGTGACTTGTCTGTTGTTAAAACTCTCAATGGTGGAAGAGGTCCGGGGGTCGAACCCCATGGCCTCATATAAATTTTAGATAAACCAACCAATCCAATAGCGAATCCCGGGGTGCCACGTGGCAGCCCTTGATTGGGCCACGTGGCAGCCCTTCATTCGTTGATGATGCCACGTGTTCAAATTCGATTCGTCCAACTGCCACTAATCAGCAACCGCCACATCAGCATTGCCCAGTCACTATACGATCGCCACGTCAGCACTGTACGGCCCTGCCACATGGCAGTACGGCCTGCCCAGTCAGCAACCTCTTTTTTTTACCTGTTTGGCTCGGCGAACAGACCTCGATAACTTCTCCATACGGACTCCGTTTGCGAAAATAAATATACCGCCGGAATCAGGAGAACGAGACGGACGCAATGGCACCGTTTTCGTTGCATTCCGAGCACTTTGAAAATTGAGCAAATTTTGGACCCCTGGTCCAGATTCTGATCAAGCGTGTTAAGGATAAGCGCTTGGCCACATGGCTCGTTACTTGTGACCAGGAGCCCTACAAAAGGGGGTTGTGCCCTGTCTATGCATATTTTGGGATTTTAACTTTATATTAGTGATTTTATTTGATTTATTAACCAGTTTTTTGAGATTTTGGTTAATATTGGGAGATATTGGACTCTTTTTGAGCCCAAATTTTGGGAGGAAGTTGGGGATGGATAACCAACTTCAAATATATAAAAGCCAAACCTATTTGAGGCCATGGAAGGATAGTCAGAGTAGAGTTATGTTGAAGGGAAGCCAAGCCAAAGCCATTTTTATGTAGGGAAGTTGTTGAGGAGCAAACGCTTGTGGGCCATTTCTGGGAGCTTCGATCATCCGTTTTCCGTGCCATTTCTTCTGTTGGGTTCTAGAGATTTGGAAGAACATGACCAGATCAATATTGTAGCCTAATGCCACTATTGCGATGTACTTTTTGAGCTTTGAACAGAAATAAAGAAGCCTCCCTCACTGAGACAAAGGCCCGAAGACGTAGGCAATTTTGTGTCAAACTCCGTTATCACTTCTCTTGTTATGGTTTGTTGTTCTTATTGCTTCAGTTCAGATCTGTATATTTTCTTATGGCTTCTATGATTCTTCATTAAATCCTTCCTCTTTCATTCAACTTCATAAATGGTTAATTAACACATGCAATTAAAAACTCAACCACGGTCATTAGAAGATCTTTCCGGATCACCAAATGTGCAATTCTTCTAGTCATGAAATATTTTAATTCTTTCTTCTTCTTCTCTAAGACTTATTCTTCCTTCCTTCTGGCCTAATCTCTTTCAATCCAAGGTTTTCCTAGTAACATAGAAAATGGAGCGTTGTTCTCAATAAATTTAACAACTTCAAATTCTTCCTCTGTCGAAGTTACATTGGTATTCATAGATATTTGGGTGAGATTTCCACATAGGTTTATCAACTTTCGTCTGAATAGTCTTATTCCTCCTAATGGATGAATCATAGCAGGATTTCCCAAAGTTTCCCAAGTTTTTTCTGTCATAATGTTCACCTATGTTTCTTCATCTAGAACACAGTCAATGTCGAAGTCTGCCATTCTTTCTTCTATGTATTCTTTTTCTTTGAAGATCTCTGATAAGCTGAGATGTCAGTGGTCATTCAGGGTTTCTTTCATCTGTAGCAAGATTTTCTCTGAATCTTCCTGGGGTTCTATCCTGATTTCAATTGCTTGACTTTTCTCATGGTATTCTTGTTTCATATTCATCCTTTCAACCTTAGCAATCATTCTAGGGCAATCTAATACTTCATGGTCCATAGCTTTACAACAAAGACAGCTAGGTCTTCCACCACGACATTCATGAGCCAGATGTCTCGATCTTCTGCAACTGTAACAAAGGGTTAATCCTCGTTTTCTTTTAAATGATCCCCAGCTTGTCCTATACTGTGCACTAGGATCATAGTAGAGAACCTTCAAAAAACTCTTTCTAGGATCCTGCATCCACTTGTTAGTCCAAACATTCTTTATATGCATAGGAATAACATATTTTTCACTATTCTTATCAGATCTACTTATATCAAATCTTCTTTCATCTAGCTGTGTCCTACTTTTCAATCTAGGACAAAAGTTATCAAAAATACCCAAATCCATACTTTTGAAACAAAAATTTCCACTTATCTTACCTTTTAACAAAGTTCAAAGCTTTCAGATCTTACCTCTTTCAAATCAGACTTCTTTTCTTAGCAGCTTTCAGATCTTACCTCTTTAATAAAAAATTCTCACTTTTACCTTTATCAGAGCACAAAGCTTGTAGATCTTACCTCTTTTATTCAGATCTGACCCTTCTTCTTGGCACAGATCTTCACAGGTCAAGTAGAATGTTGCACACTAGGGAAACAGTTCTATGCACGAAACTTTCACAGTTTCAATTCAGATGTTTGCACAAAGCTTTTTCTTTCTCAGTTCCAAAAAATCACAGTTTCAAGTCCGATATTCACACAAAGCTTCTTCTTTCTCAATTCCCAAAAATCACAATTTCAATTCCCCGCAACAAAACCATTTTTTGTCACAGGGGAAGACCCAGGGTTCAACGCTACAATAGCGCACCAACGAAACCCTAACTACCAGCCCTTTCAGCAATACATGCGAAGAAGATGAAGTCTCACCTGAGGTAGAGGCAGGGGTGGTTGTAGGACTCATATGTCTACAACCTTAGCTGGGACATAGATCCGTGATTCTAACACTTAACAGAGCACTTAGTAGTCTTTATCCCTCAGTACTTAATCCTAGTTCACTGCACAAACAAACCCTAGTTACAGATCACTGCAGTATTCAACTAGATCCAATATCTAGTTGCACTTAGAATAAAGGAACAAATTAGATCTAACAATTTTAAGCATTGAGCATATTCTCATAGGTCATATCCAACATATATTATTAAGCGCAAAGAAACATCATATCTATCTAATAGTTATATATATCAAGCACTTAAGAAAATCACACATAAACACATCATTCCATAGCACAAAGCAGAGAAAAATAGCATATACGTGGTTCACCCCCACCCTAGGGCTATGTACACCAACTCTTCTCTTCTTTATTATCTTCGATCTAGCTTCTTACAAGCACATAACATCAAAATCCTACTCCACAGAATATAGGATATCTGCGCGCACTCCACCAGATCCTCCTTATTCTATCTAGGGTACATCACCAAGCCTTCTTACAATTACTTGCACTTAGCTCTACAAGTCTTACACAGTATTCACAAAGCACTTACAATCCTTTGATCACATAGATTGATCAATCCTACTACTTCTTTCACTTAGCATCACACAAGACTTACATTGCCTAGCTTCTTATTTATACATTACAAAAGTGGGCCTAAGCATGGGTGAACCCATGGGCCTACATTCCCATACCCATTACATGGTCCCAAAACCCAAAAATCCATAAAAAAGGGCCAAGATCCCGCGATCTCTACTTCATCTTGCGCTCCTCCTTCAATAGCCTTTCGAAGTCCCAAAAATAGGTCAATCAAGACCAAGTATCCTCAAAACTTGGTCAAGGGCCAACATATCGCCCACTTGAGGACTTAGATATATTTATTTCCTGGCAGTGTCCTCTTGCCAATAATGCATATGTGCTCTATCCTTCCATGTTCTTCTGTCTCATCTCCTATGACAACAAGGATGAGACCACTTCATCAAACTTCAAGGCAGTTGTATTACTACCTATGGCCACAACCATACTATCCCATGAGTTTGGTAAAGAGCACAGTAAATTGATACACTATCTTCATTTGAAATTTTAATCTCAACAGATACTAACTAACTTACCATAGTATTGAAAGTGTTCAAATGATTTGCCACTGAGTCTCCATCTCTCATCCTCAGGTTATACAGCTTCTTTCTCAGGAAAAGTTTATTTACTAGGGACTTAGATTGATACAACTTCCCAAACATATCCCATAAATATTTGGTTGTAGCTTCCTCTGATGCATTCAATGATACTGAATTTGAGAGACACAGTTGGATTGTTCTCTTCGCCTTCTGATCCAAATTTTTCCAGCCATCTGTTAAAGTTCATGTAGGTGCAATACCTGGATCCATCGTGATCCACTGATCTCTATCCACCAATAGATCTTCCATCTTGAGCTTCCACAGCTCAAAACGTTTCCCATTAAACTTCTCGATCTCCATTTTCGAACTGCTCGCCATTTCGTTTCACCTGAAAAATCAATACCATGGACCTCCCATTGTAATAAGGCTTATCACAGTCCCGATCCAAACCCTTGACCATAAAGGCGTCCCCCTGAAGCCAACAAAACTCTGATACCAAATGCAGATTTTAACCTTGTACAATATTTTACTGCAAACAAATTTTCAATAAAAGAACAGAAAAGATACAATGGAAAATACACACATTACACAGATATTTTTCCCCTGGAAACCCAAATCGGGAAAACCAACATACTCTATATTCATTCATAGTGATACATTGTTTACAATATAATATACATATAGGAGTCAGCGGCACCCAAAACTAACCCAATGACATGTATTAGTCAACAACCCTAATTCCCTAACTGGAAATAGAAAACCATCAGCAAAATCCATGTGCCGAAAAATCGCCCAACAATGGACATGAAAATCGAGGCGACACGAAAAACGAGGCAAAAATGTGACACATTTCCCGAGGCAAAAAAAATTGTCGAGGGGGCCTAACGACCCCCCCTATGTGCCTGAAACAACACAGAAGACACTAATATTATTCGTGCAAAGAATATAACACACACCCAACACTCATTATCCAAATATTTTTTCTCTACACGGTTCGTTTTCGTTTTTATCACAAATTTCAGAGTTTTGAACTTCAGTTTCCTAGTAAGACTATTATGCAAACCCTCATTTGAAATGTTAAAGTTTGGTTTTGAGAAATCATTATGGAAGATTTTGATTTATTCATGAGCACTGAGTTTAAATTAGACTATAATAATGTTGATGTTTGGACAACATCGGGAAGACATTCTCCCAGATTAATAATTAATAATATAATTTTTAATTATCAAATAATATTAGTAATATAATATATAAATAATATATTTATAATATAATCTATAAATATAAATAATAAATAATAATACTAATAAGTAGTTATTAATTGTCCAAGGGACGCAACCTTTCATTGATGGTCATCATATGTGCTTTTTGGTTCCCTATATATTTGGCACATTCATCATTGTAATAATCAATCTATTTGTTTATCTCTTATAAAAAAATTCAACATGATATCAGAGTGGGACTGGGCTTGACTCCCTCATAGGAGGGCCCAAGAGGTCGGCAGTGCGATTTGTGGTCATTGTGCACAATCCACACTCGCATTTCCACTCTTATTGAGCGAATTGAGGAGCTAGAGAGGAGCTAGAGAGGGAGGATCTTCTCCAAGTATGTTTAATTTATCATATTTTAACTCAATTTAGTCATTTCCAATTTATGTTTTTGCTTCCAAGAATCAAAATTAAAAAAAAAAAAATGAATTTTGTATTTTGTCTAAGAAAACCAACCTAATTTAGATACCATGTATTTTAAATTTAAACATATATAATATAATGGAACCCCAAGACAATGTAAACCACTCAAAAGAAAACCAAGAAGATCAAAACCCCAACCCATCACAACCACCCAACGTAAACACTCAAATTGAAGAGGGGTTGGCTATATTAAGAACCCTTGAGGAACAATTAAGGGACACTAGAGAGCCTAGAAGAGTCTCCTTGGCCACTTATTTGGACATCATTGTGAATTACATTGAAAGTTAACAAGGGAAATTGACCGCTATTTCTAATTATAGAGCAAAAATGTATGATTTCTACACCACTAGTTTGAATAGAAACCAAGTGAAAGAGTCGGGCATTTCAAAACCACAAATATTGTCTATTTTTAGGGATCCTATAATTGGACAAGAACTACCATTGAACAAGAAATTCATCTCCATTGACTAGTGCATCCATCCCCAGATTAGTCAAAATTGGATGGATAGGTGGTATATGGTTTTTGATAAACCTCCCTGCAATAACTAGGAGGTTCCCTTATATTTTATGAGAAAATTATCGGCTAAGTTTATTATGGGTAAGAATTTCAACTACTTTGACATCAGAGAATTCCAGGGGGTGGGTCTAGGCTACGTACAGGAATGAGAGAATGCTAGGTGTGACCCCATGTTAGGTCCTCATCCCCCCAGGTGAAGTCCTGACCCCCCTACCCAACATCATCCTGTTGCAGAAAGATTGCAACATGTAAATCTAGCCATTTCATCATTGACTCATAGCCTAGTACAACACAGTAGCTTTGTTGCACTATATGGGTAGGAGGTGCCTGCCAGTGACGTTGATAGAGGGGTTGGAAATTCAGCATGCATGGCAGATTATAGTGAGGAGAGGGCACATGGACATAACATTCATCCATGTGAACCTCACAGATGCTTGAGTTGCGAGCATACATGCTATGGGCCTATAGATCCCAATGGACAACATAGCTTCATGGAGGAGGTTAGTATCATAACCCGCTTTATGTTCTTCATCATTATATATTTATTTTTTATTATGTGTATTTATAGAGATATTTCATTGTATTTTGTTTTGTAGTTGTTATGTCCTAGCAATAGACCCTCTACGCTGATGGATGCCTCGATGCCTAGCACTGACACTGATGCAGCAGTAGAGGCTTCATGTTCATTAGGTGCACCTCACACTTAGGTATGTGTCACATATGATAAATTCACCTTAGTCATTTCTTTATTTTATGGCATACTCAATTTTTTAATGTTCTCTTGTTTCTACAGGATTTGGGAGTAGGCGATGTCGGACATTGTCCATCTAGGATGGACAAGTCACTTGCATCATAGATATCATGTGTAGAGTTAAATATTGTATAATTATGAAATTTTTTGTGTTTGTGTTTTTGAATTATACTATTTGGTACTAATAGTTCAATTTTATTAATATGTATGTGGGTTGTAGATATATTTTCTAGCTATTGTACTTTTCAACTCCTTGGGCACATGAGCGTTTCTTTTGGGTTACATTTTTCTAGGACTAGGGAGTTGCAATCACTGGTAAATCCTATGGGTGACCATCGCAACCCACCCCCATCATTTCCATTGGCCCCATAGACCCAGACTACCACAGTAGAGGTTGTCTCAGAGCAGGTTGTACAACCTATTGCTCCATCTGTGAGTGAATATCCACCGAGGCCTGAGATATTCACAGTGAAATAATGCATTAATGATAATTTTTTATGTTTCATGAATTTCATTTTACATGTATTTGTTTAATTTTATTGACATGATCCTTGTATCTAATGTAGGGTGGCATGGTAGAGAGATTGGGGTCATGGAGGAGGGTAACACCCTCACGGATGACAATATCATATGCGGTGAGTTATCTTAGGTTAAATTACAAAGTATCATTTTGCATGTTTATTAATTCATTGAGGAAAAAAACTTATAACAATGTGTATTCTTTGTGCAGTCTCTAGAGCGTCGAAGCACGCCCAGGCCTAGAACCTCTCGAGGTGATTCCTCAAGCAAGATAAGAAAGATTGATTTCTAGGATGCTCCTGAGGGTGGCGAGGGTGGAAATGGTCAATGATTGACCAACTAATTCCATTTTGTATCTAGGCCAGGATATGGATTTTTTTTATGTTAGGGCACTTGTTGTCGCTTTGTATATTGGCCACGAATTTCCAGTTTGTAAAAAATGAATAATTTAGACGATCATATGACTTCCCTTTCCTTTCATTGCCATGGTATGGTATGGTATGGTATGGCTTTCCTTGCCTTGCATGGTATGGTATGGTATCCTTGGCATGGTATGGTATGGTATGGTTTCCTAGCCTTTAAAACAAGTTAGTTAAACAAATTTCAACTTAAACCTTACATGGTATGGTATGGTATGGCCTTGCATGGTATTGTATGGTATGGTATGGTATTCCTTACCTTGGCTTGACTTGCCATGGTATGGTATGGTATGGTATGGTATGGTATAGTATGGTATCCTTGGCATGGTATGGTATGATATGGCATGGTATGGTATGCCTTCCCTTTCCATGGTATGGTATGGTATGGTATGCCTTTCCTTGCCTTGAATTTCTAATGCAGGAGCATCGCCAACACCATCAAGCGAGCCAACTTGGAGCAGAAGACAGTTGGATAAGCCAACACAAAATTTTGAAAATACTTTAGGAATTGTTACGCAAGTCTTTAATGAGGCCATTTATGAAGGCACACTTGTATATTGTATTGGACCTTGAGCCTTTAAGCTCTCGTCCTTAGGTAGATAGTCGACATTTAATAGATTTAGTGTTGGTAGACAGGATTTTAAGTCTAGATTTGATAGCTTTAGAGTCCAAGAGGGAAACTGGATATAGACACCCTCATTGTATCATTGTAACATAATCAAGAACAGGAGAGTAAGAGCAGAAGAAAAAGCAGAGAACTGTATGAAGAACACCCATGTACAGACATTTGAATTAATAGAAGAAATCTCTTGATTCAAATCCATGGTTTTGTGTTGCTTCTCTATGTATTGATGTTATGCTCATGAATTTTTGTTCCTGTCATACATTTTCTTTTATATGTTGTGTATGTGGTTTCATGGTTAAATAGAAGCCTGAGAGGGTGAGTAAATGAGGTTCAATTGTTTCTCTATTTGAGCCAGAGACTTCCTGCAAGGAGTGCAATTGAATTTGTCTGCAAGGAGTGCATTGACAGAAGGGCCCAATTGGAGTTAACTCTTGTTCTCATTTCTTCGAAGGTGAAGTTAGGCACAGTGCCGTGCAAGGAGTGCGCAGGCCAGGCGAAGGTCTCAGAGTTGTGATTCTGAGAAAAGCATCAAGAGACTGCTGCTGCAGGTGAGGACAGAGTCAGAGAAGGTTAAACACTTGAAGTGTTTGCAGAGTTCCTGCAAGGAGTGTGAGCAAAAGGTTCTAACACCTAAAGAGAGTGAAAGGCTGGAAAAAGCTCAAGAAGAGTAGAGCCTTCAAATTTGTTGAAGGACTGCGTAGGAGGTTTCACACCAAGAAATCCCCGAGAAGAAGAAGTAATGGTCAAGATCTCACGGAGGAATTTCTTGAATCCCCGTCAACCGTTAGACGAGGTCGGAGTTACACCGGAGTTAAGTCTGAGTGAGCAGAGGGGGAGTCCCGGAGGAGGCATCGGGATATTAGAGTCATCGGATTTTCAAAGGGTAAGGATCGGAGACCTTGAAAGTCCCTAAATTCCGAAAGAAATCCTAGCCATTGATCTCTGTAGGACACATGTCAGGAAGCCAGGGAGGCATCGGGGTTCAACACATCGGAAATTCTGGAAGCAAAGAAATCATAACCACCGGAATCGCGATCCGCGATATCCCGACAGGATTGGAACCGTTCATCGTTGGGACACGTGTCAGGGGATCTCGAGGATTCGGTGATTCAAAGGGCATGACATCGTGAGCTATGAAATCGTGATAGAGAAGAAGTCTCGATAGACATGGAAGAAGGTCAGCGTTGACCCAGGCATCAAACCTCAGGGATTCAAAAGCTAGTAATCGAACATTAGACTCATGAAGTCGCGAGTTATGATTCCCCGACAAGTAAAGGAAGGGGGAATCCCGTGAAGAAAGAGAATCTGTGGGTTGCAGATTTCCCGATAGGGATATAGAAGAACCTTCAAGTTCTTCGGGCCATGAACGAGAGAAGATCCTGTGAGAGCGGGCATGCCCCCGTTGGCGCGGCTGCGTCAGGTGTGGTATCAGAGAGAGGTTATATTTCTTTGCTTTCTGTAGCAGAGAAGGAAATTCACCATGCTGCCAAGGAGAGAAAGACAGTCACCTGATCCAGAAGATAGGGAGGTGAGAAGAAGAGGCAGACCGGTAGGAAATCTAGAAATGGAGAGACAGATGAGAGATCTTCGAGCAAGACTTGAGGAGATGGAGATAGCTCAAAGATGCACAGCTAGTGCAGGGGATTTGAGTGATTCTGACAGCGAAGTAGAAGCTGAACGTGACGAGGAAGTTGCAGCCGAAGATGCATCCAATGAGCGGTTGATAAAATCTATCGCCAGAATGGGTGCGAAGGCAAAAATGGACATTCCAGTCTATGAGGGGAACTTGGATGCAGAAGTATTACTAGATTGGATTAGAGCTCTTGACACCTACTTCGATTATGAAGATATCGAAGAGGACAAGAAGGTCAAGCATGTTCTTACGTGCTTGAAAGGACATGCAACATTGTGGTGGGATGAGCTACAAGCTGACAGACATTCCAAAGACAAGAAGAATATTAATAGTTGGGATCGGATGATCGCGAAGATGAAGGCAAAGTTCATCCCGAGAGACTATCAAATTACTCTGTTCAGGAGGATGCAAAACCTGAGACAGAAGTTGATGACAGTGAAAGAATACACTGAGGAATTCTATCGACTGAACATCAGAGCAGGTCATTGGGAGAGTGATGATGAAAAGGTTGCTAGATACCTAAATGGTCTGAGATATGACATTCAGGATGAATTAAGCATGGTTACCATCAGGACGGTGGAGGATGCTTATCAAATGGCTCTGAAAGCCGAAGAGAAGCTGAGCCGTAAGCAAGGACAGAGAGGGTGAGGTAGGAGTCAGCCTAGAGGCAAAGCAATTGCCCAGGATAAATACCAGAAGCCCAAGGAGGAATGGAAGAAACCTCGGGGTAAAGTTGAAAGAGGTGGAACCTCACAGAGAGGACCATATGTTGAATAGAGAGGGTAGCGTACAGAGCAGAGAGGAGATTATGCTGATGCAAACACTTTTCCTTGTACCAGAAGTAGAGGAAGAGGCCGAGGTGGAGTAATTACATGCTTCACATGTGGAAAGAATGGGCACAGATCACTTGAGTGTCCAGAGAAAAAGAAGGACATTGGAGAAGCTCACATCACTGAGGTGCAGAAGCGGGATGTTGAGACCGAAGACATAGAAGGTGGAAGGTCACTAATGATGCGTAAAGTTCTCTTAACACCCAGGAAGGAGGTGGAGGACTCAGCTCAAAGGACCAGACTTTTTAGAACAGCTTGCAAGACCAAGGATTGGGTATGCAAGGTTATTGTGGATAGCGGTAGCACAGATAATCTCGTTTCAACCGAGATGGTAGAAAAGCTGGAGCTGGAGACGACTGATCACCCGAGTCCATACAAAGTTTCATGGCTACAGAAGGGACATCAGGTAAGTGTCACTAAACAATGCTTGGTTGAATTCAAGATAGGGGAGTATAATGATAAAGTACTCTGTGATGTCATTCCCATGGATGTATGTCATTTATTGCTGGGTAGACCATGGCAATATGACAGAAATGTGGTTCATGATGGGAGGATGAACACATATACCCTGGAGAGAAATGGGAAGACATACAGGTTGCTTCTGATAAAGGATAAGGAGGTGAAGACGGAAGTGAATAACACAATACTTCTCATGAGTGGGAAGGAGCTTCTTACAGAGATGGAGAAGAAAGAAGATCCACAATTCTTTGTGGTCAGAAAACCAAAAATTGTTCTGACTAGCACAAGAGTGGATGACTTACCAGATGAAATTCAAGAACTGCTGGAAGAGTTCGCTGACATTGTGGTAGACGAATTACCTCATTCATTTCCGTCGATGAGGAGCGTAAGTCACCATATAGACCTCATACCAGGAGCTAGTTTTCCGAATAAAGCCGCGTACAGGTTGACGCCGCGGGAGAACAAAGAGGTTAAAAGGTAGGTACAGGAACTGTTAGATAAAGGGTTGGTCAGGGAAAGTTTAAGCCCATGTGTCGTTCCAACGGTATTGAGTCCAAAGAAAGATGGAGGTTGGAGAATGTGTACTGACTCAAGAGCGATCAACAAAATAACCATCAGGTACAGATTTCCACTGCCGAGAATGGATGATCTAATGGATTGCCTGAGTGGGGCAAGGTATTTTTCAAAGATAGATTTGAAGAGCGGATATCACCAGATTTGCATCAGAGAAGGCGATGAATGAAAGACAGCCTTCAAGACCAATGAAGGACTGTATGAATGGCTAGTCATGCCGTTTGTCTTGACGAATGCGCCAAGTACTTTTATGAGGTTGATGAATGAAGTCCTGAGGGAATTCATCAGGAAATTTGTCATCGTATATCTGGATGATATACTGATCTTCAGTAAGACGAAGGATGAACATCTGAAACATTTGGCTACAATAATGAGGAAGCTACAACAGGAGAAGCTGTTGATAAATATGAAGAAGTGCTCATTTATGAAGACAGAACTCATTTATTTTGGGTTTTGTTATTTCGGCAAATGAGTTGAGGATGGATCCGGATAAGGTGGAAGTGATCAAGAATTGGCCATCACTGAGGAATGTATTCGAGGTGAGAAGTTTTCATGGATTGGCTAGTTTCTACCAAAAATTCATCAAGAATTTCAGTGGGATTAGTGTAGCAATGATGGATACAGTGAAGAAGTGACATAAATTTTTTCACTGGACAACAGAGGCTGAGAAGAGCTTCAATTTGTTGAAGCGGAAGATCAAGGAACAACCGGTGTTGGTATTGCCGAATTTCCAGAAAACATTTCAGGTGAAATGTGATGCAAGTGGATTTGCCATAGGAGCAGTCTTGAGTCAGGAAGATAGAACAGTTGTATATTTCAGTGATAAACTGGATGAGGCGAAACTGAAATACTCCATATATGACAAAGAATTTTATGCTATCATACAGGCATTGAAGAAGTGGAGGCATTACTTGATCCCAAAATAATTTTCATTGTACAGTGATAATCATGCATTACAGTTTATGAGTCAACAGGAGAAGTTGAATCAAAAACATGCAAAATGGGTAGAGTATATGCAGAATTTCACATTTGTGATTAAGCATATTTCGGGTGCTACTAACAAAGTAGCTGATGCTTTGAGCAGGAAATGTTTGTTGCTGCAGGAATTCCGAGTCAAAACATTGGGTTTTGAAAATCTCAGGGACATGTATGCAGGAGATGCAGATTTTGGAGAAGCGTATGAAGCAGCTGAGAATCCAGTTCTCAGAGACAGAAGCCCCTGGATAGATTATATGATCTAGGAGGGATTGTTGTTCAGAGGCAATCAACTGTGTATTCCAAATTGCTCCATGAGGGAGAACCTGTTGAAGGAAAAATACAGCAGAGGCTTATCAGGACATTTTGGCCATGACAAAACATTCACGAAGATGAATGAGTCATATTTTTGGCCAGGAATGCGAGTATATGTCAAGAGGTTTGTTGACAGGTGCAGAATTTGCCAGCATTCGAAGGGGAGGAAACAAAATGCAGGTTTTTATCAGCCATTGCCCATACCAAAGAGGCCATGGGAGGCGATCAGCATGGATTTTGTATTAGGGTTGCTGAGGACACAAAGAGGTGTTGATTCAATCTTTGTGGTGGTTTAAAGGTTTTCTAAGATGGCACACTTCATTCCATGCCAGAAGACTAGCGATGCGACACATATCACAAATCTGTTTTTCAAGGTGGTTGTTAGACTTCACGGGTTACCCAGAAGTATAATTTCGGACAAGGATATGAAATTGATTGGACATTTTTGGAGGACCTTATGGAAGAAGCTAGGAACTAATTTGATGTTTAGTTCATCTTATCATCCACAGACGTATGGGAAAATGGAATTGGTCAACAGAAGTCTGGGAGACTTGCTGAGAAGCTTGGTGACAGAGCACCATAACAGCTGGGATAACATATTACCACAGGAAAAGTTTGCATACAACGACTCAGTGAACAGGAGCATAGGCAGAAGTCCATTTCAGGTTGTATATGGAATGCAGTCGAGAGGAGTTTCTGAACTGAGGGATTCAGGACAGACTGTTACTAGCAACGCTAGTGCAGAAGAATTCATTGAGGCGGTGAGGGAACTTCACAATAAGGTGAAGCAGCGAATGATAGATTCAAGTCAAGAGTACAAACACAGAGCAGATCAGCATCGAAGACAACTTCAGTTTGAAGTTGGTGACCTGGTTCTGGCACACTTGAGGAAGAAAAGGTTCCCGAGGGGAACATATAATAAACTGAAAATGAAGAAAATTGGGCCATGCAGAGTCCTAAAGAAATTCGGAGAGAACGCTTATGAAATCGAGTTGCCAGATGGGATCGGAATATCTCCAATATTTAATATTGCAGATTTATACCCATATAGGGCTGGAGAAGGAGAGATTGGAGCTGAGAAGCCGGTCATCCAGTGGAAAAAACAATTGCCAGTTGAAGAAAAGCCACAGATGGAGTGCATACTGGACAAGAGATTAGGTAAGAAGACCAGAAGGAAGGAATACTATGAATATCTGGTCAAGTGGAAGAACCACCCAGTGGAAGATGCCAACTGGGAGAGTGAATCCATGATACAAAAGCATGGACACACTGTGCAGGAGCTCATGGACAGGATCCCATGAAAGTTTTCAAGCCGAGGAGTATGATGCAGGAGCATCGCCAACACCATCAAGCGAGCCAGCGTGGAGCGGAAGACAGCTGGATAAGCCAACACAAAATTTTGAAAATACTTTGGGAATTGTTGCGCAAGTCTTTAGTGAGGCCATTTATGAAGACACACTTGTATATTGTATTGGACCATGAGCCTTTAAGCTCTCGTACTTAGGTAGATAGTCGGAATTTAATAGATTTAATGCTGGTAGATAGGATTTTAAGTCTAGATTTGATAGCTTTAGAGTCCAAGAGGGAAAACGGATATAGACACCCTCATTGTATCATTGTAACATAATTAGGAACAGGAGAATAAGAGAAGAAGAGCAAGAAGAGAACTGTATGAAGAACACCCATGTACAGACATTTGAATTAATAGAAGAAAGATCTTGATTCAAATCCATGGTTTTGTGTTGTTTCTCTGTGTATTGATGTTATGCTCATGAATGTTTTTTCTTGTCATACATTTGCTTTTATATGCTTTGTATGTGGTTTCATGGTTAAATAGAAGCCTGAGAGGGTGAGTAAATGAGGTTCAATTGTTTCTCTATTTGAGCCAGAGACTTCCTGTAAGGAGTGCAGTTGAATTTGTCCGCAAGGAGTGCGTTGATAGAAGGGCTCAATTGGAGTTAACTCTTGTTCTCATTTCTTCAAAGGTGCAGTTAGGCACAGTGCCGTGCAAGGAGTGCGTAGGCTAGGCGAAGGTCTCAGAGTTGTGATTCCGAGCAAAGCATCAAGAGACTGCTGCTGCAGGTGAGCGCAGAGTCAGAGAAGGTTAAACACTTGAAGTGTTTGCAGAGTTCCTGCAAGGAGTGCGAGCAAAAGGTTCTAACCCCTAAAGAGAGTGAAAGGCTGGAAAAAGATCAAGAAGAGTAGAGCCTTCGAATCTGTTGAAGGACTGCATAGGAGGTTTCACACCAAGAAATCCCCAAGAAGAAGAAGTAACAGTCAAGATCTCATGGAGGAATTTCGTGAATCCCCGTCAACCGTCAGATGAGGTTGGAGTTACACTGGAGTTAATTCTGAGTGAGCAGAGGGGGAGTCCCAGAGGAGGCATCGGGATATTAGAGTCATCAGATTTTCAAAGGGTAAGGATCAGAGACCTTGAAAGTCTCGAAATTCTGAAAGAAATCCTAGCCATTGATCTCGGTAGGACACGTGTCAGGAAGCCAGGGAGGTATCGGGGTTCGACACATTGAAAATTCCATAAGAAAAGAAATCATAACCACTAGAATCGCGATCTGTGACATCTCGACAGGATTGGAACCATTCATCATTGGGACACGTGTCAGGGGATCCCGAGGAGTCGATGATTCAAAGGGCATGACATCGCGAGCTACGAAGTCGCGATAGAGCAGAAGTCTCGATAGATACAGAAGAAGGTCAGCGTTGACCCAGGCATTGGACCTCGGGGATTCGAGAGCCAGTAATCGACCATTAGACTCACGAAGTCGTGAGTTTCGATTCCCCGACAAGTAAAGTAAGGGGGAATCACGTGAAGAAAGAGAATCTGTGGGTTGCAGATTTCCCAACAGGGAGATAGAAGAACCTTTGAGTTCTTCGGGCCGTCAATGAGAGAAGATCATGTGAGAGCGGGTGTGCCCCGGTTGGCATGGCTGCGTCAATTTCCATGGTATGTTGAAATGCAATATGGCACATGACAACCCTATTATCGCACAAGTTGTAGATTATGCTAAATCCCTTCACGATCACAACAAATGGATAACAATCGAAATTACAATCCATTGTCACCTCAGGAATAACTCTAGGTGACCCCTTGGGGGAAATATGGGAAAGTACAAGGGATTCCTTAAGGGTCACAATACAATACTTGAGATAATAAGGCCAATGGAGGTCACTAAATACTTGAGATAATAAGGCACAATCAACTAGAAAATACCTCAAGAAGATTAGCAACCACTTTGCACACTTTGGGAAGGATGAAATAAATGATTTCTAAAGATTATATGGCAACCACTTGGTTGTAT
>SNQJ01S0065951.1:23034-35414 GCA_010110895.2 Picea sitchensis | reverse complement strand
ACTTGTTTCATATAAGGCTAATCATGTGACACACTAAGATAGACACATTAATCGACAGTGGATCTCAATCTAATCTAATATCATAATAATTGGTTAAACAATTGGGGTTAAAAACACAAACTCATCATAATCCTTACACACTTAAATAGATAAACAATCATCATCAAATGCACATAACAAAGCAGTGCACAATCAAATTTGCAATTTCATCTAAGTATGTGGACGAGGTAACATGTGATGTAGTGTCATTAAGTGAATGTGGAATGGTCTTAGGTAGTCCATACTTATATGATCATAAGGAAATCTTCTATAGGACAAAGAATCAATATCAATTAACCAAAGCAGGTCAAGATTATGTGGTTCATGCTCATCATGTTAAGGCAAATAAAACACATCAAACAAGGGAACAATTAAAGAAGGCAGTGGAAGCAAGCAACAAACCAATAATTGTTTCAAATGAAGTAATCGATCTTAAGCAAGAACAAGAAATGATTTTTGAATGGAAAATCAATCATAACTTGCTTCAAGATAAGCTCATGTCGTGCAAATATTTCAAGCATATCAGCTCATTTGCAATCGTATTTTTGATGCTATCATTAGTAATGTTGTCTACATGGATGATAGTGGCTGTAGTAAGATGTAACAGGGTTCAAATGGATAACAATATGATGTTAGTTGTCATGATTGTGTTACAGTTGATCTTGATGAGACAGGTGCACAGGACAGAGTTCAGAGACAGAGGATAAGCCAGGTGGCCTATCCCGAGCTTGTTGATTGGTCAGTAACCTTTTGGGGACCAAAAGGTCCTTTAGTGGGGAGGTGTGATCCATAATCAGATCCAAGAGTCTAACAGGGCTAAAAAAGGATCAAAATGAAAGTTCTCAGAATCGGCTGAAACCAATTCCATTGCGATCGGCTCGTCGCGATGATTTCAGCCATATATTCACTTTCTCAAATGAGCGTCTTATGCAAGAGTTATCGCACTCTGACCGTTTTCCCAAACAGCTAAAAAGTAAAAACAAAAGTCAACAGTCAAAAGGTGACGTGGCACTCTCTAGAGGTGACACGTGGTAGTGGTAGAAGTGACATGTGGCAACAGGGTGACTGGGAAGATGACAGATCAAATCAGATTTGGACACATGGCATGTGACACTTGTCAATTTCGGGAAAATGAGGTGATGCCACGTGGCCCAGGCATGGGCAGCCACATGGCACCCAGTCATCAGTGGAAGCGGCAGGTTTCAAAAGTTTTGGAGCCCATGGGATTTGAACCCATAAACTCTTGGTAGGCGCCAAGCTTTGGGAAATGTACAACAACCAATGCGCCATATTATTTCTTATTACATGAAACCCAGTTTATTATGTTTAAGTGTATGTTTTAGTGTATGGGCGGAAGGGGGCTGGGGCTAAGCCCCAGTCCACGACTTATGTAATACACATGGCCACCAAGGTTAAGGGCATGGGGGTATTTCTTTTAACCACCAGCGCGGATAGCACCAACCCTAAGATTTCGTGTATATCTCATAAGACTTAGGGCTAAGGTTAAATTTGTTGCACACAGAGTGGCTAGAATCCATCCCATGGTTCGTTTTGTACTATGTAACCACAACTAAAAGGGGCGCGGGCACAATACGATAACCACCTACGAGGGTTAATGTAATAAACTTGAGCCTTTCCATATATCCATGGGTATAACCACTAGCCTAGATATTTGGGGCTACACCAAAAAGAGGAGTGGTTGCGCGCGCATAGGAATAGGGCTTGGCCATATGGCCTTCACACAGGACCGGGTGCCATATTTCAGGGGGCCAACGCGTTAAGGATAAGCGCTTGGCCACATGGATCGTTACTTGTGACCAAGATCCCTACAAAAGGGGGTTGTGCCCTGTCTATGCATCTTTTGGGTTTTTAACTTTATATTAGTGATTTTGATTTATTAACCAGTTTTTTGAGATTTTGGTTAATATTGGGAGATATTGGACTCTTTTTGAGCCCAACTTTTGGGAGGAAGTTGGGGATGGATAACCAAATTTAGATCTATAAAAGCCAGGCCTATTTGAGGCCATGGAAGGACATTCAGAGTAGATTTATGCTGAAGGGAAGCCAAGCCAAAGCCATTTTTATGCAGGGAAGTTGTTGAGGAGAAGACGCTTGCATGCCATTTCTGGGAGCTTTGATCATCCGTTTTCCGTGCCATTTCTTCTGCTAGGTTCTAGAGATCTGGAAGAACATGACTAGATCAATCTTGTATCCCAATGGCACTACTGCGATGTACTTTTTGAGCTTTGAACAAAAAAAAAAAAAGCCTCCCTCACTGAGACAAAGGCCCAGAGACGTAGGCAATTTTGTGTCGAACACCGTTATCACTTCTCTTGTTATGGTTTGTTGTTCTTATTGCTTCAGTTCAGATCTATATATTTTCTTATGGTTTCTATGCTTCTTCATTAAATCCTTCCTCTTTCATTCAACTTCATAAATGGTTAATTAACACATGCAATCAAAAACTCAACCACGGTCATTAAAAGATTTTTCTGGATCACCAAATGTGCAATTCTTCTAGTCATGAAATCTTTTAATTCTTTCTTCTTCTTCTCTAAGACTTATTCTTCCTTCCTTCTGGCCTGATCTCTTTCAATACAAGGTTTTCCTAATAACATAGCAAATGGAGCGTTGTTCTCAATAAATTTAACAACTTCAAATTCTTCCTTTGTCAAAGTTACATTGGTATTCATAGATATTTGGGTGAGCTTTCCACATAGGTTTATCAACTTTCCTCTGAATAGTCTTATTCCTCCTAATGGATGAATCATAGTAGGATTTCCCAAATTTTCCCAAGTTTTTTCTGTCATAATGTTCACCTGTGTTTCTTCATCTAGAACATAGTCAATGTCGAAGTCTCCCATTCTTTCTTCTATGTATTCTTTTTCTTTGAAGATCTCTGATAAGCTGAGATGTCGGTGGTCATTCAGGGTTTCTTTCATCTGTAGCAAGATTTTCTCTGAATCTTCCTGGGGTTCTATCCTGGTTTCAATTTCTTGACTTTTCTCATGGTATTCTTGTTTCATATTCATCCTTTAAACCTTAGAAATCGTTCTAGGGAAATATAATACTTCATGGTCCATAGCTTTACAACAAAGATATCTAGGTCTTCCAGCAGGACATTCATGAGCCAGATGTCTCGGTCTTCTGCAACTGTAACAAATGGTTAATCCTCATTTTATTTTAAATGATCCCCAGCTTCTCCTATACTGTGCACTAGGATCATAGTAGAGAACCTTCAAAAAACTCTTTCTAGGATCCTACATCCACTTGTTAGTCCAAACATTCTTTCTATGCATAGGAATAACATATCCTTCACTATTCTTATCAAATCTACTTATATCAAATCTTCTTTCATCTAGTTGTGTCCTACTTTTCAAGCTAGGACAAAAGTTATCAAAAATACCTAGATCCATACTTTTGAAACAAAAAATTCCACTTATCTTACCTTTTAACAAAGTGAAAAGCTTTCAAATCTTACCTCTTTCAGATTAGACTTCTTTTCTTAGCAGCTTTCAGATCTTACCTCTTTAATAAAAAATTCTCACTTTTACCTTTATCATAGCACAAAGCTTGCAGATCTTACCTCTTTTCTTCAGATCTGACCCTTCTTCTTGGCCCAGAGCTTCACAGGTCAAGTAGAATGTTGCGCACTAGGGAAATAGTTCTATGCATGAAACTTTCACAGTTTCAATTCAGATCTTTGCACAAAGATTTTTCTTTCTCAGTTCCCAAAAATCACAGTTTCAAGTCTGATATTCACACAAAGATTCTTCTTTCTCAGTTCCCAAAAATCTCAGTTTCAATTCCTCGCAACAGAACCATTTGTTGTCACAGGGGAAGACCCAGGGTTCAACGCTACAATAGCGCACCAACAAAACCCTAACTACCATCCCTTTCGGCAATACCTGCGAAGAAGATGAAGTCTCACTTGAGGTAGAGGCAGGGGTGGTTGTAGGAATCATATGTATGCAACCTTAGCTGGGACACATATCTGTGATTCTAACACTTAACAGAGCACTTAGTAGTCTTTATCCCTCAGTACTTAATCCTAGTTCACTGCACAGACAAACCCTAGTTACAGAGCACCGCAGTATTCAACTAGATCCAATATCTAGTTGCACTTAGCATAAAGGAACAAATTAGATCTAACAATTTCAAGCATTGAGCATATTCTCATAGGTCAGATCCAACATATATTATTAAGCGCAAAGCAACATCATATCTATATAATAGTTATCTATATCAAGCACTTAAGCAAATCACACATAAACACATCATTCCACAGCACAAAGCAGAGAAAAATAGCATATACGTGGTTCACCCCCACCCTAGGGCTATGTCCACCAACTCTTCTCTTCCTTATTATCTTCGATCTAGCTTCTTACAGGCACATAACATCAAAATCCTACTCTGCAGAAGACAGGATATCTGCACGCATGCCACCAGATCCTCCTTATTCTATGTAGGGTACAACACCAAGCCTTCTTACAATTACTTGCACTTAACTCTGCAAGTCTTACACAGTATTCACAAAGCACTTACAATCCTTTGATCACATAGATTGATCAATCCTACTACTTCTTGCACTTAGCATCACACAAGACTTACATTGCCTAGATTCCTATTTATACATTACAAAAGTGGGCCTAAGCATGGGTGAACCCATGGGATGACATTCCCATACCCGTTACATGGTCCCAAAACCCAAAAATCCCTAAAAAGTGGCCAAGATCCCGCAATATCTTCTTCGTCTTGCGCTCCTCCTTCGATAGCCTGTCGAAGTCCCAAAAATAGGTCAATCAAGACCAAGTATCCTCAAAACTTGGTCAAGGGCCAACAGATCTCCCACTTGAGGATTTAGATATATTTATTTCCTGGCAGTGTCCTCTTGCCAATAATGCATATGTGCTCTATCCTTCCATGTTATTCTTCCTCTGACACATTCAGTGATACTGAATTTGAGAGACACAGTTGGATTTTTCTCTTCGCCTTCTGATCCAAATTTTTCCAGCCATATGTTGAAGTTCATGTAGGTGCAATACCTGGATCCATCGTGATCCATTAATCTCTATCCACCAACAGATTTTCCATCTTGAGCTTCCACAGCTCAAAATGTTTCCCATTAAACTTCTCAATCTCCATTTTTGAACTGCTCGCCATTTCTTTTCACCTGAAAAATCAATACCACGGACCTCCCACTGTAATAAGGCTTATCACAGTCCCGAGCCAAAACCTTGACCATAAAGGCGTCCCCCTAAAGCCAACAAAACTCTGATACCAAATACAGATTTTAACCTTGTACAATATTTTACTGCAAACAAATTTTCAATAAAAGAATAGAAAAGATACAATGGAAAATGCACACATTACATAGATATTTTTCCCCTGGAAACCCAAACCAGGAAAACCAACATACTCTATATTCATTCATAGTGATACATTGTTTACAATACAATATACATATAGGAGCCAGCGGCACCCAAAATCCTAACCCAATGACATGTATTAGTCAACAACCCTAATTCCCTAATTGGAAATAGAAAACCATCAGCAAAAACCATGTGCCAAAAAATCGCCCAACAATGGACATGAAAATCGAGGCGACACGAAAAATGAGGCAAAAATGTGACACATTTCCCGAGGCAAAAAAAAATTGTTGAGGGGGGCTAGAGAACCCCCCTATGTGCCCGAAACAACGCAGAAGACACTAATATTAGTCGTGCAAAGAATATAACACACACCCAACACTCATTATCCAAATATTTTTTCTCTACACGATTCGTTTTCGTTTTTACCACAAATTTCAGAGCTTTGAACTTCAGTTTCCTGATAAGAATATTATGCAAACCCTCATTTGAAATGTTAAAGTTTGGTTTTGAGAAATCGTTATGGAAGATTTCGATTTATTCATGAGCATTGAGTTTAAATTAGACTATAATAATGTTGATGTTTGGACAACATTGGGAAGACATTCTCCCAGATTAATAATTAATAATATAATTTTTAATTATCAAATAATATTAGTAATATAATATATAAATAATATATTTATAATATAATCTATAAATATAAATAATAAATAATAATACTAATAAGTAGTTATTAATTTTCCAAGGGACGCATCCTTTCATTGATGGTCATCATATGTGCTTTTTGGTTCTCTATATATTTGGCACATTCATCATTGTAATAATCAATCTATTTGTTTATCTCTTATAAAAAAATTCAACATGATATCAGAGTGGGACTGGGCCTGACTCCCTCATAAGAGGGCCCAAGAAAATGAGAGTGGATTATTGTAGGTAGTGTAAATTTGTTATTGCATGGTTGTAAGAGAAATATTGTGAAGGGTAATTGGTAAGTGGAAGAAGTTCATGGACGAAAAAGTGGCAAGCCATGCAATAGGAATGCACACTTGAAACAATGTGTGTGACTTCTTAGGAATGCACACGCATTCCTAAAGCCTTAGGTTTGGAGGCAGTCAAACCTCCACGAGGCATACCATGTAGTTTTAGTGGAACTAACGTGTGTGCATTCTTAGGAACGCACACGCGTTCCTATTGATATTTTTTAAAAGAGGTCGGGAGTGCGATTTGTGGTCATTGTGCACAATCCACACTCGCATTTCCATTCTTATTGAGTGAATTGAGGAGCTAGAGAGGAGCTATAGGGGGAGGATCTTCTCCAGGTATGTTTAATTTATCATATTTTAACTCAATTTAGTCATTTCCAATTTATTTTTTTGCTTCCAAGAATCAAAATTAAAAAAAAAAAAATGAATTTTGTATTTTGATTAAGAAAACCAACCTAATTTAGATACCATGTATTTTAAATTTCAACATATATAATATAATGGAACCCCAAGACAATGTAAACCACTCAAAAGAAAACCAAGAAGATCAAAACCCCAACCCATCACAACCACCCAACGTAAACACTCAAATTGAAGAGGGGTTGGCTATATTAAGAACCCTTGAGGAACAATTAAGGGACACTAGAGAGCCTAAAAGAGTCTCCTTGGCCACTTATTTGGACATCATTGTGAATTACATTGCAAGTTAACAAGGGAAATTGACCGCTATTTCTAATTATAGAGCAAAAATGTATGATTTCTACACCACTAGTTTGAATAGAAACCAAGTGAAAGAGCCGGGCATTTCAAAACCATAAATATTGTCTATTTTTAGGGATCCTATAATTGGACAAGAACTACCATTGAACAAGAAATTCATCTCCATTGACTGGTGCATCCATCCTCAGATTAGTCAAAATTGGATGGATAGGTGGTATATGGTTTTTGATAAACCTCCCTACAATAACAAGGAGGTTCCCTTATATTTTATGAGAAAATTATGGGCTAAGTTTATTATGGGTAAGAATTTCAACTACTTTGACATTAGAGAATTCTAGGGGGTGGGTCTAGGCTATGCACAGGATTGAGAGCATGCTAGGTGTGACCCCATGTTAGGTCCTCATCCCCCCAGGTGAAGTACTGACCCCCCTACCCAACATCATCTTGTTGCAGAAAGATTGCAACATGTAAAGCTAGCCATTTCATCATTGACTCATAGCCTAGTACAACACAGTAGCTTTGTTGCACTATCTGGGTAGGAGGTCCTGCCAGTGACGTTGATAGAGGGGTTGGAAATTCAGCATGCATGGCAGATTACAGTGAGGAGAGGGCACATGGACATAACATTCATCCATGTGAACCTCACAGATGCTTGAGTTGCGAGCATACATGCTATGGGCCTATAGAGCCCAATGGACAACATAGCTTCATGGAGGAGGTTAGTATCGTAACCCGCTTTATGTTCTCCATCATTATATATTTATTTTGTATTATGTGTATTTATAGAGATATTTCATTGTATGTTGTTTTGTAGTTATTATGTCCTAGCAATAGACACTCTACGTTGATGGATGCATCGATGCCTAGCCCCGACACTGATGCAGCAGTAGAGGCTTCATGTTCATTAGGTGCACCTCACACTTAGGTATGTGTCACATATGATAAATTCACCTTAGTCATTTCTTTATTTTATGGCATACTCAATTTTTTAATCTTCTCTTGTTTCTATAGGATTTGGGAGTAGGCGATGTCGGACATTGTCCATCTAGGATGGACAAGTCACTTGCATCATAGATATCATGTGTAGAGTTAAATATTGTATAATTATGAAATTTTTGTGTTTGTGTTTTTGAATTATACTATTTGGTACTAATAGTTCAATTTTATTAATATGTATGTGGGTTGTAGATATATTTTCTAGCTATAGTACTTTTCAACTCCTTGGGCACATGAGCGTTTATTTTGGGTTACAATTTTCTAGGACTAGGGAGTTGCAATCACTGGTAAATCCTATGGGTGACCATCTCAACCCACCCCCATCATTTCCATCGGCCCCATAGAATGAGACTGCCACAGTAGAGGTTGTCTTGGAGCAGTTTGTACAACCTATTGCTCCATCTGTGAGTGAATATCCATCGAGGCCTGAGATATTCATAGTGAAATAATGCATTAATGATAATTTTTTATGTTTCATGAATTTCATTTTATGCGTATTTGTTTAATTTTATTGGCATGATCCTTGTATCTAATGTAGGGTGGCATGGTAGAGAGATTGGGGTCACGGAGGAGGGTAACACCCTCACAGATGACAATATCATATGCGGTGAGTTGTCTTAGGTTAAATTACAAAGTATCATTTTGCATGTTTATTAATTCATTGAGGAAAAAAACTTATAACAATGTGTATTCTTTGTGTAGTCTCCAGAGTGTCGAAGCACGCCCAGGCCTAGAACCTCTCAAGGTCATTCCTCGAGCAAGAGAAGAAAGATTGATTTCCAAGATTCTCCTGAGGGTGGCGAGGGTGGAAATGGTCAATGATTGACCAACTACTTCCATTTTGTATCTAGGCTAGGATATGGATGTTTTTTTATGTTAGGGCACTTGTTGTTGCTTTGTATATTGGCCACAAATTTCCAGTTTGTAAAAAATGAATAATTTAGACAATCGTATGACTTCCCTTTCCTTTCATTGCCATGGTATGGTATGGTTTTCCTTGCCTTGCATGATATGGTATGGTATCCTTGGCATGGTATGGTATGGTATGGTATAGTATGGTTTCCTAGCCTTTAAAACAAGTTAGTTAAACAAATTTCAACTTAAACCTCACATGGTATGGTATGGTATGGCCTTGCATGTTATCGTATGGTATGGTATGGTATTCCTTACCTTGGCTTGACTTGCCATGGTATGGTATGGTATCCTTGGCATGGTATGGTATGGTATGGTATGCCTTCCCTTGCCATGGTATGGTATGGTATGGTATGCTTTTCCTTGCCTTGGATTTCCATGGTATGTTGAAATGCAAGATGGCACATGACAACCCTATTATCGCACAAGTTGTAGATTGTGCTAAATACCTTCACGATCACAAAAAATGGATAACAATCGAAATTACAATCCATTGTCACCTCAGGAATAACTCTAGGTGACCCCTTGGGGGAAATATGGGAAAGTACAAGGGATTCCTTAAGGGTCACAATACAAGACTTGAGATAATAAGGCCAATGGAGGTCACTAAATACTTGAGATAATAAGGCACAATCAAATAGAAAATACCTCAAGAAGATTAGCAACCACTTTGCACACACTGGGAAGGATGAAATAAATTATTTCTAAAGATTATATGGCAACCACTTGGTTGTATCAAACTTTTGGTATGGCATCACTAAATAACTACCAAATCAGAAAGTCGAATATGCCAAATGAAATATCTGCTCAAGAGGTATAGAATGCATTATTCACTTGTTGAATTTGAAGGCACTATTCACTTGTAAGAATAGGGGTGTTAAGCATTGTAACTCCTTATCCTCTTCTCAACAACAAAGATAAATAATCAAGTTTGTAGTGGAATTCTATCCTTGAGACAATCCTTTAAGCACAATGACAAACAAAGAGAAAGGGTTTGATAGCTTCAATGAATGAATTGCAGAAAATAAACACTCTTACCACAAAACTTGAAGAAGAAATTAACCAAGAGAGTGAAAGAGAATCCACCAATCACCATAGACAAGAAAAATCATCCTAAAAGAATCAAACTTGCATCCAAATATCTCCCAAACCAAATTTCATCGATGGTATGATGAAACGCAATATGGCACATGACAACCCTACAATATTCTAGACATCAAGCCATAAAGGGATGAAAATTATGACAAAAATGTAATAAAAGGTGTAATGTGTGGTATGGTATGGTATGGTATGGTATGGTATGGTATGGAAGTGAAGGAAAGACAAGTGAAGGCATACATTTGCTTTCCATGCTTTGCATTTTCTTTTCTTTCCTTGCCTTGCATGGTATGGTATGGTATGGTATGGTATGGTATGGTATGATATGATATGGTATGGTATGATATGGTATGATATGGTATGGTATGGTATGAATTTCCTTCCGATGGCCTTGCATGGTATGGTATGGTATGGTATTTCTTGCTTTGCCATGTTATGGTATGGTATGGCATGCCTTGGTATGGTATGATATCCTTGGCATGGGATGGTATGATATGGCATGGTATGGTATGCCTTTCCTTTCCATGGTATGGTATGGTATGGTATGCCTTGCCTTACCTTGCCTTTCCATGGTATGTTAAAATGCAAGATGGAAAATGACATCCCTACAATATTCTATACATCAAGCCCTAAAGGGCTGAACAATATGACATAAATGTAATAAAAGGTGTAATGGTACGATACGGTATGGTATGGTATGGTATCCTTGGCATGGTATGGTATGCAAGTGAAGGCATACCTTTCCTTTCCATGCCATGCCTTGCCATTTCATGCCTTACCTTTCCATGCCATGTCATGCCTTGCATTGTCTTGCCTTTCCTTGCATAGTCTTTCATTGCCATGCTCGGCCTTGCCTTGCATGGCCTTACCTTTCCATGCCTTTCCTTTCCTTGCATGGTATGGTATGGTATGGTATGGTATGTCTTTCCTTGGCCTTCCTTGCCATGGTATGGTATGGTATGGTATGCCTTGGTATGGTATGGTATTGTATTGTATGCCATGGTATGTTATTGTATGGTATGCCTTTCCATGGTATGATATGGTATGGTATGGTATGCCTTTCCTTGGTATGGTATTCTTTGCCTTGCCTTGCCTTGGTATGGTATGGTATGCCTTGTCATGCCATGACTTGCCTTTCCTTTCCTTGCCTTAAATTGCCATGTCTTGTCTATCCATACCATGCATTTCCATACCTTGCCTTGACATCCCATGCCTTCCCATGCCTTTTCCATCGCTTTCCATGTCTTTTCCATACATTTTCCACCACTTTCCATGCATTGAAGGCATACCTTGACTTTCCATCCCATGCCTTTCCATCACTTTCCATGCCTTTGCCATCCCATGCCTTTCCTTTTCTATGCCATGTCTTTCCATACCATGTCATTCCTTGCCATGCATTGCCTTGCATTGCATGGTATGGTATGGTATGGTATGGTATGGCATGGTATACTATGGTATGATATGGTATGTTATGGTATGCCTTGCCTTGACATGGCCTTGCATGGTATGGTATGGTATGGTATGGTATGGTATGTTATGGTATGCCTTGGTCATGGTATGGTATGGTATGCCACAGTATGGTATGGTATGTGTGGGGATAAATATATGCACTATTAATTCCCAACATTAAATTGTCAACCAGGGAGTCGTAGAATTAGAGGTGCAAGCACATGAAATGCAGGATTGGAGCCTAGTCTAGCCTATTCTAAAGCTGGAAAACACACTTCAAAATGGAATGGATGAAAGCAAAGCTGGGATTAAAATCAAAGTGCAGGAATCCAAAGTACAAGAAATGAGATTATGTGCAGGAAATAAACAAGAAAGGCAAGCAAGGAAATCTGAAAGTAAATGCAGAATTTACCCAAACTGACATTCAAATCAGTCCGCTGGATGAGGTTACTCAAACCCTCATGTATGTGTGCTACTGACCTAAAGGGAAATTTACCATTTTTAAGAGCAAAACCACCAAAATCCTAATTAATCCTATATTGACAAAATGATGTAACCTAAAGACTTGAACACACTTGTCCTCAAGAAAAGATACACCCGGAAATGAAAGCGAAATCAATGTGTAGGTACAGAAATGTCTCGTTCCCTCGTATGAGAATGGATGTAGCCACCTTACAACTATACTCCTTCTAATGCTGCATTACAATACATAACAACATATATACATCACAATGTATAATATATATTTATGGAAACAAACATAATATGACAAACTTCAAAACACATATATACAAATCAATATATGAAAATA
>SNQJ01S0065951.1:0-13462 GCA_010110895.2 Picea sitchensis | reverse complement strand
TTGCAAGAGGGCTTCCCTTCCTTTCTCACTCCTGCATTTGCCTTTTTTCTTGTCCTCTTTCCTTGAAGACGATGATTCCCATGACACACCTACTTTTCCTGCTTCAATATACGTTGCTTGAAAAAAAAACTCATCAAGGTTAGTGGGTCCAAACATGAATACAGTGTTTCGAATATGTGCAGGTAAACCTCCTATATACTTCATAAGGGTTTCATGTGTATGTAAAAGGATATCTAACATCAATGCCATTTTACGAAAGTTATTTGTATACTCTTGCACTGTTTGTCCTTTTCTTAGTTTTAAAGATTGTCATTCAATTAATGTTTTTTCTTTATAACCTAAAGGATATAATTGTTTCCTAAGTGCAGAAATGAAGCTTTTCCATGATGGAAATACATTACCCACTTGTTGCGTTCCGTTTTGCAACTTGCTTTGCCACCAGATAAGAGTTGTACCTGCATGTCTCAAAGATGCCAACTTGATTTGTGTGGCCTCATCCTTGATCTATTGCAAACTGCAGTAAACCTCCATCTGCTTGACCCAATTGTCAAGTTTCTCTGCATTTACTTCACCATCATATATGGGCAACTCAAATTTAACATCAAGTTTTAATAATGGCATCTCCTTATTATGTTTATGAACATGTTTCTTTGCATTAGATTTAGAACTTGAACTTGAAGAAGAAGGAGAAGAAGGAGGTGATGATGAAGGTGAAGGAGGAATACGAGGAGGATCCTCTTCCTCTTCACTTTTTCCCTTTGAAGATTCACCTAGATTTGTCTTTTCCATTCCAAGTAATCCTCATACAAAACTTTCACCATCTCCAACATAGCAAGGAAATTTTTCCGAAACTCTTTCTCATCTTGAGAAAGCCCTTCTTCCGATGTCATCTTCTTGTTGTGAGAATCTCTCTTTCTCAATCCAATTAATGGATTCTCTGCAACAAGATCACCTTCACCATGATGTATCTTTTCCCTGGTTAACATGCAAAACTCAAATTCCAAATGTCAACTAGCTCTGATACCACTTGATCCGGAAAGATATTTTAATGACTGTGGTTGAGTTTTTAATTGCATGTGTTAATTAACCATTTATGAAGTTGAATGAAAGAGGAAGGATTTAATGAAGAAGCATAGCATCCATAAGACAATATACAGATCTTAACTAAAGCAATAAGAACAACAAACAATAACAAGAGAAGTGATAATGGAGTTTGACACAAAATTGCCTACGTCTTCGGGCCTTTGTCTTAGTGGGGCAGGCTTTTTTATTTATGTTCAAAGCTTAAAAAGTACATCGCATCAGTGCCATTGGGCTACAATACTAATCTGGTCATGTTCTTTCAAATCTCTAAAACCCAGCAGAAGAAACAACACACAAAACGGATGATCGGAGCTCTCATAAATGGTCCACAAGCATCTACTCCTCAATAGCTTCCCTGCATAAAAATGACTTTGGCTTGTTTTTCCCTTCAGCATAACTCTACTCTGACTATCCTTCCATGGCCTCAAACAAGCCTGGATTTTATAGATCTGAAGTTGGTTATCCATCGCCAACTTCCTCCCAAAATCTGGGCTAAAAAAGAGTCCAATATCTCCCAATATTAACCAAAATCTCCAAAAACTGGTTAATAAATCAAATAAAATCACTAATATAAAGTTAAAAACCCAAAAGATGCATAGACAAGGCACAACCCCCTTTTGTAGGGCTCCTGGTCACAAGTAATGTGCCATGTGGCCACGCGCTTATCCATAATGTGCTAACCCCCGAAATATGGCACCCGGTCCTGTGTGAAGGCCATATGGCCGAGCCCTATTCCTATGCACATGCAACCACTCCTCTTTTTGGTGTAGCCCCTGATATCTAGGCCAGTGGTTATGCCCCCGGCTATATGGAAAGGCCTAAGTTTATTGCATTAACCCCTGTAGGTGGTTATCGTATTGCGCCCATGCCCCTTTTAGCTGCGGTTACATAGTACAAAACGAACCATGGGCTGGATTCTAGCCACTCTGCGCGTAACAAATTTAACCTTAACCCCAGTTCTTATGTGATATACCCGAAATCCGGGGGCTGGTGCTATCCGCGTTGGTGGTTAAAAGAAATACCCTCGTTCCCTTAACCTTGGTGGTCATGTGTATTACAAAAATCGTGGGTTGGGGCTTAGTCCCAGCCCCCTTCCACCCATACACTAAAACATACACTTTAGATATAATAAAGTGGGTTTCATGTAATAAGAAATAATATGGCGCATTGGTTGTTGGACATTTCCCAAATCTTGGTGCCTACCAAGAGGTTATGGGTTCAAATCCCATGGGTTCCAAAACTTTTGAAACCTGTCACTTCCACTGATGACTGGGTGCCACGTGGCTGCCCATGCCCGGGCCATGTGGCATCACCTCGTTTACCTAAAATTGACAAGTGTCACATGCCACGTGTCAAAATCTGATTTGATCTATCATCTTCCCAGTCACCCTGCTACTTGTGCCGCCACATGTCGCTTTTTCCACTACAATGTGTCACCTCCAGAGAGTGTCATGTCACCTTTTGACTGTTGACTTTTTTTTTACTTTTTAGTTGTTTGGGAAAACGGTCAGAGTGCGATAACTCTCGCATACGGTGCCCATTTGAGAAAGTGAATATATGGTCGGAATCAACGCGATGATCCGATCGCAATGGAATTGGTTTCAGCAGATTCTGAGAACTTTAAATTTTGAGCCTTTTTTAGCCCTGTCAGACTCCTGGATCTAATTCTGGATCATTTGGTTAAAGAACAGGAGAACTGAGCGAAGTTATTTCAAACTAGAAACTTGGATGTCAAGGTTTCAAGGGCACAAGAAGACTCATAGAAGACTGAAGTACCTTTAAATATTGGGAAAGAACCTCAACAGCGCAAAGTTAATATATCAGAAGAGGATAAGAATCATAATGGAAAAAGGAATACTGAGACGAAGCTCACTAGAAAGAAGGATAGAAAGATAATTAAGAAGAGAGCTAAGATCAAAAATTCACAGAAGGTTCCAGAGGGAACTTCGCAGAAGGAAACTTTGCAAAATTGGAACTTCGTCGGGATATCAAAACAACATCACATGGCACTTCGCCATGGCGAAGTGATATAGTTGTTGGGAACAGTATAATCGTCAGACCAACACCTCGAATGGATAGAAAGGAATTTATGGTTTTCCACCAGACCGTTGGACTGTGCCATCATGAACATAACTAAGTTAATGAAGGCTTCTTACCCGTTGCAAGAGATCTATTGCCAGGTACCTATTTATCCCGTCGTGCCATGCACTGAGAACACTTTTTCTAACCAAGGATTTGAGCCCACGGATTAGTTGATTGTCATACAGTAAATCATCGCACTTTTTCCATCTATCCCATTGCATTGATAGATTACTCTTCGAACCCAAGAATTTTTAAACCCGAGCGTGTATGTCAAACGAGTTCAGTGCCGCAGAGAAAATTGTCGAGGAAGTTCTCATCAACCTTAGGACCAAAATAATGATGTCAATGTCTGCAGGTGTACAAGTGTCATCGACGAGAGGAGTGAAATCCTCTCCATCAACTTCTCGTGGATCGGGGCCATCCTGACCAACAATAGAGAAGAGAACCAAGCATAGAGATGATCTAGCAAATGTGAAGTTGATCCCGATCATATTGCCCAAATACATCCCTCCTCTGGCCGACATGATGAGCTGTGACAGTGTGCCAACATCTTTTGAGTACACCTTGGTTACTGCATACCTCTCAAAGGGGATACGCGCAGTTCGAACAGACCATGACAAGATCGCAGTGTTGAAGTTCAGTGACTTCAACCTCAGAGGTCAAAAGAACTATAACATGCTTACCCCATACAAATACCTGACCGGGACGAAGGGGAGAAACTCAAAGATAATCCCCTAATAGTGGATGATGAACCTCACACAGTCCACCTTGTTAAATGTCATGAAGATTCCAGACTTCATAAGGCGCCAGGAAGTTAACGCCTATGTCAAGCTGCTACTTTCATGCTACCATGGCGGTTACTTATGGCTAGACCTCTATATTATAGTTGATCTGACATTGATCCATAGGATCATAGGGATGAGTATGAAAGGACTTGACCTGCAGGAGTTTTATCCAGGAAAAGCCACAGATCGCGCACTAGATCAAAAGATCAAGGATACATACGACGATGTTGAGAAGGGGACGTGAGGCTACAAGGTAGCTTCCATCCAAAGTGGCATAGTGTGCATAGCATTCCAACTAATAGTCGAGAAGTTAGTAAAGAAGAACCGACCTACACAGGTCACAGGCTTTGTAGTTGACCTCACAGGGAAGTGCGCGGAAGGATTACAAATGAATGGGGTGAAGTACCTAGTTAACCAGCTTGAACTAGACTGTCGAGAAGCACAGGATCAGGGTTACAAATTTCACTTCAGCTGGCTCCTGATCCTCATCGCATTTGTTTCCTAGGATATGCCAGAAGGTGCAACCTTCCCGGACATCGAGCCGTTCGAACCACTTGCTGCGAAGTTCGCCACACTTTGGTATTCGAGTGATATGAAAAAATAGTGGCAGTCAAACGTTGTTTTTCATATGTATTACCTTCAGCTGAAGAGAGCCATCGAAGATGAGACTTGCATGACTCCAAACACCTTACAGAGATTCCTACCTCTGATGAAGTTCAGCATAGATCGACACTTCATCTACATTACAGCACAAGCCGATGAACATAAGGAGAAACTCCAATCATATTACAAGCTCATAGAAGAGGACCTTGAGGAGATCACTAAGGATTGGTCATATGACCTCCTTATCCCTGCCAACCCTAGAGAAATGTTTGACCCTGAACTTGACAACCTGGAGGATGCTCATAAAGAACAGAACACACTCGGCACAAGCAGAAGGAAGAAAACTGAAGAGGTCCAAGACTTAAGCAACACCTAAGGAAAGACTTATTCTGTATCACTTGACTGAGGGGGTGATGAGGAAGTAGAAGAGACAAAGGACAAAGAAGCTAGTGAAGTAACACCGCCTAGACATGAGGTTGATCCCTTGAAAAAGAGGAAATTTTCTCCCCTGAAACCTTTTACTCGGAAGAAATCAAGAGCCACCGTGACCAAGATGCAAACTACCCTCACTCCTGATGATTTTGACTTCATCACAGTAGCCCTAAATGACGCTTTGTTTGAGATAACAGAGAAACATGAAGCTAAGTAGGACGAAATGTACATAGAATTGAGGTCAAACTCTGAGGGGTACAATAGGCCCTTCAGTCTAGTAGCACAGTCTCCACTGTGCCCCTACCATCGGGAGAACCAAAGTTGGGAGATGAGCCAACCCAAATTTTCTGACTAGTAGATGCAACCAAAGATTACCTTCAATGAGCACAAGAAGAGATATAACAAGCCACCTAGACTTGAAGAAATTGCAAGGCGTACTCATAGAACAATGCAGAATTGTAGAACAAGAGAAGGTTTCTCTCCAAGCCAAGTTTGACGAAGATAAAGTGCAGATGCAACAAGGAAAAGAACTGTTGCTCGTGGAGCAACTCGAAGTGAAAGAAGCAGTCAAAAGATCACTTCGCTCTGTGACAGGATTAGAAGCACAGGCAGAAGACCGGGTCACACATCAGGTAGAGCAGCTCGCAGAAGCTATCTAGCAACTACAGTAAATAATAGCAGATCTAGACCTTCGCACAGTGCCCGACACTCCACAGGATGTAAGGGACCAAAGAGAAGCAATTGCCTGGAGCATAGTTGAAAGGATCAGAGCATTATCCATCGAATGCAAGAAGATAAGTAGTCAAAGTGTGCAGACTTATGAACGACTGTTCAAGGACCTTGAATTGAAAAAAATGGAGTCACAACTCCATGAAGCGAAGAAACACACAATAGAAGTACAAGCATAGTTGAAGCTCCTGTCACCAGTCAAAAGAATGAAACGATCCCAAGAACAGCGCACAATTCAGCAACAAGTCTATGCCATACAGAGAAAATGGAGGTAACTCAGAGGCTCCAGCTGGTTCAAGATGCAACTTACCTATTGTTTGAGGAGATCGAAGGCCGAGGAGCAAAGATGGACCAAGTAGTCACTACAATCGAACAATGCCTAGAAGGACCTATCAACGAGGAAGTCCTCCAAGAGTTCGTTGAACAAGAGGCCATAGCACAACAACAAGTTAGATAAGCTCGAGCCAAGCTCGAGGCTTTTAAAGAAGAACTACCCAGATCAGAGTGACTCGGGACGAGTCACAAGTGAGTGTTGGGGGCCTATTGACCCTTGACCAAGTTTTGAGGATACTTAGTCTTGATTGACCTATTTTGGGGACTTCAACAGACTATCGAAGGAGGAGCGCAAGACGAAGTAGAGATTCTGGGATCTCGACCCCTTTTTAGGGATTTTTGGGTTTTGGGACCATGTAATGGGTATGGGAATGTCGGCCCATGGGTTCACCCATGCTTAGGCCCACTTTTGTAATGTATAAATAAGAATCTAGGCAATGTAAGTAGTGTGGGATGCTAAGTGAAAGAAGTAGTAGGATTGATCGATCTATGTGATCGAAGGATTGTAAGTGCTTTGTGCATACTATGTAAGACTTGCAGAGCTAAGTGCAAGTAATTGTAAGAAGGCTTGGTGTTATACCCTATCTAGAAGAAGGAGGATCTGGCGGAGTGCGCATAGATCTCTTGTCTTTTGCAGAGTAGGATTTTGATTCTATGTGCCTATAAGAAGTTTGATCAAAGATAATAAAGAAGAGAAGAGTTGGTGGACGTAGCCCCAGGGTGGGGTGAACCATGTATATGTTGTGTTGCTCTGCTTTGTTCTCTAGAATGATGTGTTTATGTTTGATTTTCTTAAGTGATTAATATATATAACTGTTAAATAGATCTGATGTTGCTTTGTGCTTAATAATATATGTTGGATCTGACATATGAGAATATGCTCAATTCTTGAAACTGTTAAATCTAATATGTTCCTTTATGCTAAGTGTGACTGGATACTAGATCTGGTTGAATACTGCGGTGCTCTGTAACTAGGGTTTGCCTGCGTAGTGAACTAGGATTAAGTACTAACGGATAAATACTAGTAAATGCTATGTTAAGTCTTACAATCACAGATCTATGTCCCAGCTAAGGTTGCAGACATCTGAGTCTTGCAACCACCCCTACCTCTACCTCGGGTGAGACTTCATCTTCTTCGCAGGTGTTGGCGAAAGGGCCGGTAGTTAGGGTTTTGTTGTTGTGTTGTTGTAGCATTGAACCCTGGGTCTGCCCCTATGCCAATAAGATCTAAGTCTAAGGCAAGATCTAAGTCTCCCGAAAATTTTGTAAAGGTATGTTGGAGATGTGGAAAAGAAGGCCACTACATGAAGCAATGTAGATCCAAAATTGAGAAAAAGAAGGGATCTGAAGAAGATCCTTTTACAGAAGAAAATACCTCCAAGGAAGAAGGAGGGGATGCGTACTTGGCTTCTTCAACCACACATGCAGATCATGAGGCATGGTTGGTTGACTCAGGTGCATCCTTTCATATGACTCCCCACAGGCAGTGGTTCTGTGAATATGAAAGGTATGATGGAGGTAATGTTTTCCTAGGTGATGAATCGACAACCAGAATCATAGGACGAGGAAAATTCAAGTTGAGGCTCATATATGGAATGATTAGAACACTACCTAGTGTTCTTCACATCCCAGGTTTGGACAAAAATTTGATTTCTGTAAGAAAAATGGATGATGCAAGTATAAAAAAAATATTTGAAAAGGAAACCTGCAGGATGGTTTGAGGAGCAATGGTGTTGCTGAAGGGAGTTCGGTTTGGAACTCTGTATAAGATTCAAGGAAGAACTATTAGTTATGGGTGTAATAGTTCCATTGTTCCTGATATTGGAGTTGAAGAAGAAATAACTCCTATAGTCTCTAGAGAAAAGGTTATGTTGTAGCATCAAAGACTGGGGCATATCAGAGAGAAGGGTCTTCGACTACTACACAGTAAAGGTATGGTTGAAGGTATTTCTAACTTCTCTCTAGATTTTGATTGTTGTGAACATTGTGTATATGGGAAGCATAATCGGGTAAGATTCCCCTCTGGTGTAATGAGGGCAGATGGAATTTTACAACTAGTTCATAGTGATGTGTTTGGACCTGTGTCAGTGCCATCATTGGGAAAATTTGTGTACTATGTCTCATTTATAGATGAATTCTTGAGGAATACTTGGATATATATCCTTAGAAAGAAATATGAACTCTTTGATAGGTTTAAAGAGTTTAAGGCGCTTGTTGAGAATCAAACAGAGAAAAGAATTAAGGTGTTGAGGACAGATAAGGGTGGAGAGTTCTGCGGGAATGAATTTGAAGAATTCGGTAAGAAGTGCGGTATAGAAAGGGCAAAGACTACTCCATATACACCTCAACAGAATGGAATTGTAGAAAGGTCTAACAAGATGTTAATGTAAAAAAGAAAGGTGCATGCTCCATGGTGTCAGGTTAGGGTAAGAATTCTAGGTAGAGGCAGTGGGTATTGCATGTTACCTAGTCAACAAATCACCCTGATCAACGCTGGATGACAAGACTCCACAAGAGGTATGGATTGGTAAGAAAGTTTCTCTCACACACTCAAGGTATTTTTCTATGAGGCCTATGTTCATGTTCCAAAGGAAAACAAGAGTAAGCTAGACAAGAAGGCTGAAAAGTGTATCTTTATTGGGTATAAATATGGTCTCAAAGGTTATAAGCTTTGGAACCCAAAAACTAAGAAGGTTGTGTATAGCCAAGATGTGGTATTTAGAGAAATGAAGGATGTTGTTAAATAGGAAGTCCTACCAAGTAAGGAAGAACCCGAGAAAATAGAGTTTGATTTAAAGGATGATGAATTAAACTCTACAAAAGAACGCAAATAAGAAGAAGAAGATCCTCATACTCCAGTATTGAGGAGATCGGTTTGAGAAAGAAGACTACCGGAAAGGTATATTCGATCTGATTTTCATTCAAATTTTTCTTTTTCTATTACTGATGATGATCCTAGAATTGTCAGGGAGGCAGTGGATTCAGAGGATGGAAAGCTCTGGAAAAATGCCATGGATGAAGAAATGGCAGTCTTGGATAAGAATGAGGCTTGGCATCTAGTGGAGTTGTCGACTAGAAGAAATCCCATTGGCAACAAATGAGTATTTAAAAATAAGTTGAATGCATAAGGCAAAGTGGAGAAATACAAAGCTTGGTTAGTAGAAAAGGATTATTCCCAGGTTGAGGGAATTGATTTTGGTGAAATTGTTTCTCTTGTTGCCATGTTAAATTCTATAAGATTTATTTATATGTTGTTGTTGCATTTGATTTTGAAGTAGAATAGATGGATATGAAGATGGAGATCTGGAAAAATAAATCTATATGAAGCATCCATAAGACTTTGCTGTGAAGGGAAAGAAGGAGTTGGTATGCAAGATGAAAAATTCCTTGTATGGTTTAAAACAATCACAAAGGATGTAGTATAAAAAATTTAATACTTATATGCTGGGACTTAGCTTCACAAGAAGCAAAGAGAATCACTGTATGTATTTTAAATTGATTGGTGATCATTTGATTTATTTGGTCTTGTATGTGGATGACATGTTGCTGATAGGAAACAACAAGGAGATTATCCAGGATGTGAAAACTCATTTGTCCTCTAAATCTTACATGAAGGATCTTTGTGGTTCAAATTTCATTTTGGGAATGGAAATTAAAAGAGATCAAAAAAAGATGAAACTCTCATTAAATAAGAGAAAATATGTCGAGACAATATTGCAGAGGTTTAATATGTAGGAATGTAAACCGATCAAGGTCCCTATTCCTATTGGTGTAAATTTATCTGTGGACTAGTGTCCCAAGGAGGAGGAGCACATGTCTCATGTTCCATATGTGAGTGCAGTTGGTAGTTTGATGTATGCAATGGTCTGTAATAGACCATACATTGCACATGTAGTGGGAATTTTTAGAAGGTATATGTCAAAACCAGGGAAGGAGTATTGGACAATAGTAAAAAGGGTTTTCAAGTATTTGCGTGGCACTACTAGCTATGGATTGTGCTACCAAGGAAGACCAGGATTGGATAGAGTGTTGGACATACATGGATTTGTGGATGCGGACTAGGCAGGAGATCTGAATCGTAGGATATCTACAAGTAGATATGTGTTTAACCTATTTGGAGGAGCAATCAATTGGATAAGCAAAATACAGGTTGTAGTGGCACTTTCAACTACAAAAGCTAAATACATGGAAACCACTCATGCAAGTAAGGAAGTAGTATGGTTACAAAGATTGTGTTCAAGTATTGGGTTGGTACAACAAGTTGTAAGGATAGATTGTGACAGTCAAAGTGCAATTTTTCTGGCGAAGAACCCGACTTATCATTCAGAGACAAAGCATATTGATATTCAATATCACTTTGTGAGAGACATGGTTGAAGAAAAGAAAGTGTTGCTGATGAAGGTGGACAATTTGAAGAATGTTTCAGATTCATTAACAAAATCTTTGAGCATCGATAAGTTCTCTTAGTGTAGAGGATCCATGGGCATTGCTTCCTTGGATTGTTGACTATGTAACCATGTAACCCCCTGTATGCAAAGAAAACAAGAAGTGGGAGAATGTTAGGTATGTGTTATATTCTTTTCACAACTAGTATTAGTGTCTACTACATTGCGTTGAGCGCGCAGGGGGGTTTGAGGGGGGCTGTGTCACACACCCACTACGACAGCTAAGATTTTTCGCCTTTTTTTTTTTTTNATAGAATCCCCGAATTTCTATGGGGCCTAGTACAAACCCTCCCTTCCCTTATGCTCCCCCATGTGATTGTTGGCTATGACCATAGGCCTTACCAAAAAGGCGCTTCTGGATTTCACGATTCGGGAAATCACGATGCAAGCGTTCCTCCTTTCCCTTTAAAATCACTGGAACCCGAAAGCCCAGTATCATCTGGATCTATGGTCCAGATCATTGACTTGATCAATGACCCAGATTAAATCCCAACACTCTACCTTTCAGGATTTCTGGCGAGGTCTTCATTCCTATTCCTCTAATGTCCAGAACCCCGGTGGCCTTAGATCTTCGCCACACGTCCCTACAAATGGGCAGTCCAAATTCTTTCAGGACTCCTCCTCCCTACCACAAGACCCTGTCCGGTGACCTAGGGCTCATTCACAGAGCGCATCGGGGTTTCGCGTATCGGGATTTCGCGATTGGCGAAGATGAGGGGTCTTTCCCTTGGGTTTCCCGGGTGCCGAAACGCTAAAACACCAAAACCTATTCACGTTAAACCATTTCAGGGTTTCACATATCGGGATTTCATGACTGGAAAATACAAGGGAACTTGACCTTGGGTTTCCTGAGTGTCGAAACGCCGAAACACCAAAACCTATTCACGCTAAACCATTTCGGGGTTTCACCTATCGGGATTTTGCGACTGGTGAATACAAGGGAACTTGCCCTTGGGTTTCCTAGGTGCCGAGATGCCGAAACACCAAAACCTATTCACGTTAAACCATTTCGGGGTTTCACATATCGGGATTTCATGACTGTCGAATACAAGGGAACTTGCTCTTGGGTTTCCCAAGTGTCGAAACACTGAAACACCAAAACCTATTCACGTTAAACCATTTTGAGGTTTCACATATCAGGATTTCGTGACTGGCGAATACAAGGGAACTTGCCCTTGGGTTTCCTGGGTGCCGAAACGCCGAAACACCAAAACCTATTCACGTTAAATCATTTCAGGGTTTCACATATTGGAATTTCGTGACTGGTGAATGCAAGGGAACTTTCACTTAGGCTTCCCGTGTACCAAAACGCCGAAACACCAAAACCTATTCACGTTAAACCATTTCGGGGTTTCACATATCGAGATTTCGTGACTGGCAAATACAAGGGAACTTGCCCTTGGGTTTCCCAGGTGCCAAAACACTGAAACACCAAAACCTGAGAGAAGCACTCTCTCTTGTACAAGGTTTCCAAACTCAGATCACGTGATCCTTCAGCGGGTTCTTGGGTAATTATCCCTAGGCTTGGTGACCAGAATGAAAATCCTTCCTAAATCACCGAGCTATGAACTTCTGTGACAGGGGTGAAGTAAATTTGTGGGTTTACTAAAACGATAGTCTTTTCAAGGAACTCACTTTGGCTTTGGAATGTGAGGGAGCTTCCCAGAAGGAGGTGCCTTCGGGGAAATCAAACCAGGGCATAGCATGAGTCAAGTAAATGGGACAAATCTCTAGGGAACATACTCAAAATATGAACTTGTTCATTCTATATATAAACTGATCATGGTCATCTAAGTATAATCATGCATCCACTATTTCCGATCAAAACACTAGGCAAACACTTCTATACAAAAAGAATTTATGAGTGTACAAACATGAGCATGCGTTCCAAGATATTAAATTCAAGATACAAGATATAAACACTTATCAGAAAACACCATGTGTGACACGACTGCTGAGAGGGGTGCTCGTTTCCACCCAACCCTAGGCTCAGTGACTCCAAACAGATTTACCACTAGCCACCCCCGAGATAAACCATGATGCTTGAGGTTCAATTTTCTACTTCTGGCTCAATGGAAGTCAAGGACGAAGGTTACTCTCCTTCTCCTCTGTTCAGAACTCCCTATGTTTTCGGTTTCTCCAATTCTTCCCTGCAATCCCTATCGTGCGTGTTCTCCTCTCTTCTCTCCCTCCCTTACCACACTTCCTCTCTTGCCTTTTTCTCTGCAAGATTACGTGTGGCGTGAATTTCCCCGTCTGCGGTTAAGTCTAGGAGCTGTTACAGATGGGCGGTTCACCCCCATCCCCTCATTAACTCTTGAGGAGCCTCCCCACCTACCAATCTGATGGGAAATCCATTACGGGGTCAAAGAGTTGCTCTGGTTTTTGAGCAAGTAAAACCAGTACGGTACTGGCTCAGTGGAAGTTAACGCAACCATTCTAGGTCCCTTCCACCACCTCTCATTAGCCATCGTGATCTCTTTTAGCACATCCCCCTCCCAACAGTCATGCAACACATAATCATAACATAATTTACATTCATCGACTTCTATACAAAGGTCCCTCAAATCAAACATTCACATCTTTCGTCTTTGCCATAGTTCTTGGCCAATATAGTTATTTTTACAGACTTGGAAAACAAGGTGTTACAGGCTGCTAGGCCCCCCCTTTGGGGGTTGCAGGGGGGCGATAGCCCTCGATAAAAAAAAAAAAATCCTTGGGAAACATGTCGCATTTTTTCCTCGATTTTCGTGTCGCCTCAATTTTCATGTCCATTGTTAGGCATTTTTTCAACACATGGTTTTTGCTAATGGTTTTCTATTTCCTGTTAAGGAATTAGGGTTGTTGACTAATCTAGGTCATCGGGTTAGGGTTTTGGATGCCGCTAGCTCCTATATGTATATTGTATAGTAAATAATGTATCATTATGAATGAATATAGAATATGTTGGTTTTCCCGGTTTGGGTTTCC
>SNQJ01S0065950.1:40300-55145 GCA_010110895.2 Picea sitchensis | reverse complement strand
ATGGCACATTCAGCATCAGTCACATATGTGAGAAACACAGAGATAGATATTTCCCAAGGAAACCCATACAAGGTAAAAACCTCTTCTTATTTATATGATAAGTATTATTTACATTCTTTACATTATCATACATATGAGCACCAACTCATTGTGAGGCTACAACTTCTGTTTTTGCAAGCTGCAACTTGCTGAGAGCACCAATTCTCTGTTTTCTCTAGCACCCACTAGAAGGAAGCACCAACTCCTTAGTTTCTCAAGCACCAACTAGAAGGAAGCACCAACTCCCTGGTTTCTCTAGCACCAACTAGAAGGAAGCTACAACTTCCTGTGTTCAAGCACCCACTTGAACCTCTGAGGACACCAGTCCTCCCTTGCACCTCCCTACCACCCAAAAATATAAATCTTTGCTAATGAAACTTATCACAGTGATATAATATTTATCATTGGCTTACTAGACTTATCATCGTTCTGCTATACTGCGCTGCTCTTTATGCATCGGTGTCTTCTACACACTCCTCTATGCTTTATGTTCTTCTCATGTTACACACTGTGTGCCATCTCCACTTGATCCACCATTCTTCTGCTCTACATTTCAGCTACTATACTCTCCTCCTTCTACCCTCCTAAATCCCTCATAACAACCGCAACAACATCTATTCTCTGTACTGTGTACTTATAGCTTATGTGCACCTTGTGCATACAATGTGCGCAATGCCTCTACATGCTCACACCACACCGATATCCTCCTCATCTCGAGTTCTCTGCCTGATCATCGCAACTCTTCAGCTTCTCTGGTGGTTCCCACTATGCGTCCAACATCACTAGGTGTTCAGCTGAGATTCCTCAGCTTCTCTGGCAGTTGAGACTCCTCGTCTTCTCTGGCACAGTCGAGCTTATCCTTTCTGTTTCAGTTACAGACTTCAACGCTCATCCATCTGTCAATCCTCTCTAAGAATAGTCTTCATTCACTGGAAGAAGCTTGGAGACTCTTCAACTCCTCTGGTGATCACACATAAGTCTCTTCGAATCTTCTGGCAGAAACCATCAATGGTTTCTAGCAGTTACACTGTGAAGAGCAACATTAGCCCTCCGATAATACTCAAATTCACCTGTACCGTTGGATTGGCTCCATGGGATCTTGCATTCATTTCAGCATTTCAACATTTGACAATTCGACATTCGTGTGACCAAGTGTCTCTACACTCCCAGTCGCGATCCCTGAAACTTTGAAAAGGAGCTTGTCTGTGCTAGCTCCTTCCCCCATCTTCCATTGATGTGACCACAGGCTACATCCATTTCACCTTTTCAGTATTTTCATGAACTTATGACGTTCATTGAGCCTCATCGACGGTCCATGATCTCGATGAATTGATGGTCCAGATCTCATCGTTAATTCACATCTCGTTGTTCCTTAGATGGAGGTTCTCGTCACTCCAAGTCGCGATAGGCGAGACTCCAAGATGGAGCTTAGATCAACGGTCCAAAATCTTAGTGTATTGACGGTCCAGATCTCATCGTTAATTCGCATCTCACAATTCCTTAGATGGAGATTCTCGTCACTCCAAGTCACGATAGGTGAGAGTTCGAGATGGAGCTTAGATCAATGGTCTAGAATCTTGGTGTATTGATGGTCCATATCTCATTGTGAATCAACAGCTCCAATCATATTGCGATTTCACATATTGCAATTTCGACATTCTTGTTGCAAAGTGTTTCGACACTCCAACTTTTGGTATCCAAAACCCCGAAATGGGGTTGGATCAACGGTCCACATCAAACCTTGATCTGATAGCTTAGATCATTTCACGATTTCGGCATTCCTGTGGTATTGTTTCTTGACTCTCCAAGTCGCGATTCACGAAACCCCGAAGTGATGTAAACCTGTTGATGTCACACGTGGATTGACACGTGTCGAATAACTACCACATGTCACTCTGATTCATGACTTACATGTGCCTAAAATGTTGAACCAACTTGACACTTGTCATTGCTTGGTTGTGCCATGTGTTCTTAGCTGACATGGTTTGCTGACATGTTTGTTTTGGGATTTCACATTTCACAATTTCGAGACTCATGTTGTAAAGAACCTTGACATTTCCATCTCCTGATATCTGAAATCTCGATAACCAAAACTCCGAAATGGAGTTTGACCAATCATATCGGCATTTCACATTTCATGATTTCGGGACTCCTGTTGTAAAGAGCCTTGACATTTCCATCTCCCGATATCCGAAATATCGATAGCCAAAACTCCGAAATGGAGTTTGACCAATACTTTGATCTTGTCATTTGATCATTGTTGTGCTGCTGGTCTTCCTGAACTTATTGACTTTGTGTGAGTTATGCTGCTGGTCTTCCTGAAATTACTTCTATTCCTATTTTTCCATCGATTCCATCAATGACAAGAATAATCTGATATTTCCATAGGAATAATCTGATCTTGCCATCAATGACAAGAATACTCTACCTATTAAACATGCCAATCATCATAGTCTTCCTTCTGTCTGAAAACATGCCAACATAATGATAATCCAAGTAATATGGAACCCATCAAGTTTGTTAAATCTACAATCATTGACAACAACAATTCTGCAAAAACAAAGAAAGAAAATCAACCACTAAGAAGGAATGAAGGAAAAGGTACTAGAACTAATCAGAGAAACTATCAGCATGAAAAAAATCAATCCACTCAGAGAAGACATTCTTTTCCCAGGTACAAAAGTCTTTTCAATGGATATTGTTTTTTTTGTTCTAACTTTGGTCACAAAGCTATAACTTGTTCTTTAAGATGTAGATATGAGCAAACAAGTTATTCAAGAAATAATTATCTACCACAACAAAGATTGAGACAGCTAAGAAACAAACATAATAACAGTTATGAGCATAAAAATCATTACAGTCTGTTATTCAGTGAACTAGAATGTTATGTCTGTCATAACTATGGACATAAAGCCACAGATTATCGCTTAAGAAATTATAAGCCAGATTTGAAGTCCACTGTTGAAAATTTCAAGGTTTGGAAGAAGAAATAAGATGACAAGTGTGGACTAGTGTTATCAGCCCAAAAGAAAAAGAATCCTTGGTATATTGATAGTGGATGTTCCAAACATATGACTGGAGACAAAAGTAAGTTTCTAACTCTAAGTGAAAACAAATCAGGAAATGTAACTTTTGGAAATGATGCACCAGGAAAAATAAAAGGTAAAGGAATGGTAAGTCTGAGTAATGGCAAAGGAAATGATCAAGCCATGTTATTTGTAGATGGCCTGAAACATAAATTTCTTAGTGTCAGTCAAGTCTGCGATTGAGGATGTGAGGTTGTTTTTACTTCTAAAGACTGTAAAATAAAGTCTGTGAATTCAGGACAACTTGTTGAAAAAGGGATAAGAACATAAAACAATGTCTATGTGTTAAAAGAAGAAAAAGAAGAATGTCACTTAAGCAAGTATGATGAAAGTTGGCTATGGCATAGGAGACTTGGACATCTAAATTTTGATCATATAATCAATTTTAGAAACAATGGGGTAGTAAAGAATCTTCCAAAGATATCAAAGCCATATGATTCTATTTGTAAACCTTGCCAGATAGGAAATCTTACATAAATACAGTTCAAAGCTAAAAACTTCCCTTCAACAGAAAAACCTCTCCAATTAGTTCATATGGATTTATGTGGACCGTCAAGGAAATAAGGCACAGGAAAAGAAAACTATTTTATGTTGATTATTGATGATTATTCTAGACTAACATGGGTTGCCTTTTTGAAGGAAAAATCTGAAGCATTTGAAAAATTCAAAGTGTTTAAGGCTCTAACTAAGAATCAAACAGGAAAAATATTGAAGGAAATAAGGTGTGATAGAGGAGGAGAGTTTATCTCATGGAACTTCAAAGAGTTTTGTGATAAACATGGGATCAAAAGAGAGTACACAATTCCAAGAACCCCACAAAAAAATGGAGTTGTTGAGAGGCAGAACAGATCAATACAGGAAATGGCAAGATCAGTTATGAATGAAAGGAATATATCTCATACATATTGGGTGGAAGAAATCCATACAATTGTTCACATTCTTAACAAATCTCATCTCATACCACACAGTGACAAGATTGCTTATGAACTATGGTTTGGAAGACCTGCCTCAATCAAGCATTTTAAAGTCTTTGGGAGTAAATGTTATATCAAGAATAATGATGAAAATAGTGGCAAATATGATGACAGAGCCGATGAAGGTATATTCTTAGGTTATGCTACAAACAATAAAGGATGCAAATGCTACAATAAAAGGCTACATAAATTAGTTGATTGTATCGACATAAAAGTTGATGAAGAAAACCCGGTAAGAAATGTAAACAATGTTGAACCAAACATAGAAGATATAGTTGAAGACTAAGATGAACAGGTCCAAGGATCAGAAAGAGAAGAATCTCAATTAGATGAAGATATGAATAATCAGATTGACACAAATCAACAGTAAGAAGCAAAATCACCTCTTAGAATTGTTGGAAAGAATCATCCTAAAAATCAGATAATTGGAGATATAAATAAAGGAGTTCAAACAAGAAGGAAATTGATTAAAGACTCAGAACAATCTCATGTTTCCATCTTATCCGTGACTAAACCTAAAAAATTTTATGAAGCCAACCAACACGATGATTGGATTAGAGCTATGAATGAAGAGCTTGATCAGATTGAGAAAAACAATACTTGGGAGCTTGTCCCTAGACCTGAAGATAAGAATGTAATAGGTTCCAAATGGGTGTTCAAGAATAAAATGAATGAAAAAGGACAAGTTGTTAGAAATAAAGCCAGATTGGTTTGTAAAGGGTATGCACAAGTTGAAGGTAAGGACTTTGATGAAACTTTTGAACCAATGGAAAGATTGGAATCCATCAGAATGTTTCTTGCATATTAATGTCATAAGAACTTTAAAGTGTATTAGATGGATGTTAAGTCAACATTTCTTAATGGAGATCTAGAGGAAGAAGTATATATGGAGAAACCTAAAGGATTCTCATTGACAGAAAATCATGATCATGTTTGCAAGTTGAAGAAGGCCTTATATGGACTTAAACAAGCACCACGATCTTGGTATTATAGACTAGACAAAGTTTTACAAGACAAAGGGTTCACGAAAGGTACTATTGATGGCAATCTCTACATCAAGTCTGAAGGTGATAATTTACTAGTTATTTTGGTTTATGTAGATGATAATATTTTTGGTTGTACTAATGAACCCTCTGTCCAGTGGTTTGCTAACTCTATGCAATCAGAGTTTGAGATGTCCATGATAGGATAACTATCATACTTTCTTGGCTTACAAGTAAAACAGAGTTCTGCAGGAATATTTATCTCTCAAGAAAAATATTTGAAAGAGATGTTGAAGAAATTTCAGATGGAGGATTCCTCTCCTGTTAGCACACCTATGGTGGTTGGTTGAAATCTTAGTAAAGATGATATTTCACCTGATGTTGATCAAAGGACATATCGCTCTATGATAGGAAGTCTTATGTACATCACAGCATCCCGTCCTGATATAATGCAAGTTGTTGGAATGGTAGGTCGTTATCAGTCTGCTCCTAAACAAATTCATTTGGTAGCTGTCACAAGGATATTCAAATACTTGAAGGGAACAATGAATTATGGTCTGTGGTATCCCAGAAATTAGAATTTTCCGTTAATTGCTTATTTAGATGCAGATTGGGAAAATTGTGTGGATGACAAAAAGAGCACCAATGGAGGTACATTCTTCCTGGGTGACTCATTAGTAGCATGGCTTAGTAAGAAGCATGGATCTATTTCCTTATCAACTATAGATTCTGAGTACATGCATGGCTTAGTAAGAAGCATGGATCTATTTCCTTATCAACTACAGATTCTGAGTACATTGTTGCTTCTACTTGCTGCACAATTTTTTTATGGATGATACAAACTCTTGCAGATTTGAAGGTAACTTATACTGATCCCATTCCACTTCACTATGATAACACCAGTGCCATCAGTCTCTCTAAGAATCTTGTACTTTATTCAAAGTCTAAGCATATACCAATAAAGTATCACTTTCTCAGAGAACATGTTACAAACAGAATTCTTCAAGTGAATTATATTCCTTCCATAGAACAAATAGCTGATATCTTTACTAAACCATTAGTAGCGACCCCTTTTGGATATCTTCATCAAAAGTTGGGGGTTATAACTTCCTCCGTCTAATCTGGTCACCTAGTCAAGGGGAGTGCTTATTGAATATCTGTTGTATTTCTAAGCTGCTCATTGTTGACAGGGGGAGTATGTACCACAACAGCTCAGGGGGAGCATGTTTCTTCTTTGACATTGATGTCAAAGGGGGAGAAAGTGTGGTAATTTCAAGGATGCTACAATGGTAGTAATTTCAAGGATGCTATAGTGGTATAGTTTCATGTTTTTCAAGGGGTTGCCATCAATGCCAAATGGGGATATTGTTGGCATGTTTTCAGACAGAGGCAAAGTATGTGTGTTTGTCATTGACGGCGATGTCATTGATGGCGAAGATCAACATGATCAGTAGTGCAACGATAATGGCATGGAAATGGAAAGATCAACAGTGATCGTTGGATCCCATTCAGAATTCATAATGACTGTCAGATCTCAATTTAGATAGGAGGAGCGCACAGTAGAAGAGAATAGATCTCAGGCGTCAGATCTGAGCCCAAAGACTGACCTTGTTGGATCCATAAGAAGGAGCACGGTATTTATGTGCAAGATGAAGCGGGCCTACAAAATCTTGAAAGCAGGAGGACTGTCCATATTCAAGAAGGACACATGGTAAGTGACTAGAATTTCATTGACCTGCACATTGGAGGAGTCAACGAAACATGGTGTGGGAACTTGTGATATGCGAAATCCTGAGGATTGATCTGGACCTTTGGATCGAGGTATGTTGTGGAACCTTGGATGCAAAGGAAACATGGCAAGCGATTGGCATTTCTCTGACTGGAAAGTCAAATAAAGGAGGTGCTCTATCCTATGAAATCACAAAATGCAAAACTACGACTTAATCTGAGTTGTTGATCAAAGGGAGATCATCGACCATTGGTCAGGCATGACGAAGGCCCATGAAGTTAAAAAATCACGATAAGATGTTGATCGTTGATCCAAGAGGGACATGTGGCGATGGATTAACATTTTGCTGACTGGAAAGTCAAAGGAAGGAAATGCTCTAACCTTGCAACTTGTGATATGAGAAATAGCGATAAGGTCTGGCCCATGGTCATAGACAAGGTCACATCGTTGAAGGATTAAGGGAAGGAGCTAATTGCTAATTTCCATTTTAGGGATCACAACTTGGAGTGTCGAGACCCTTCATCACAGGAATCTCAAAATGCGATATCGTGATGAGATCTGGACCGTCGGATCATTGGAGATCTCGACCGTTGATCAGTCTCGATGAAGTTCATAAGTTCGCGAAATGCGAAATTCCTTTTGGTGTAGGATGTGGTCATCGCCGATGTTCATATGAGAGGGAAGAGATAGCATGAAGCTAAGATCCATTTCGGGGATCACAACTTGGAGTGTCGAGACCCCTCGACACAGGATTGCCAAAATGCAAAATGAGAAACACATTTTAATTAGACCCATGGTCACAGCCAGTGGGCATATGGGATAAACACAAGACCTTGCAGATTTAATCCAACGATGGTTGTTAAATGGAAATTTGATTGAATGGCTACTGTTGATCTTTATGATTAACTGTTCAGTTATGATTCAATTAGAAGAACCAAATCATGGTTCTTAGACGATTGGCGATTCAATGGCTGGAGTGTTGTTGTCTTGGGAATTCGAGGTGTAACTGAAGTTGTGAAAAGTGCATAAAATAAATACACAGTGACTGTGTAAGGTTGGCTATTAAAACCAAAACAATGAGATGAACTGTAAGAAGGGTAAAATGACAGAATGCAGAGCATGAGATAAAACTCAGAGATGAGTAACGGTATCTGAAAAGACATAAGCAAGAGCATGAGATAAAACTCAGAGATGAGTAACAGTCGTTGAACAGACATAAGCAAGAGAAGAATAGCAGAATAGCATGAAGCAAGAGTAGAATAGCAGAATAGCATGAAGCAGAGCAGAACTGCAGAACAATTTTTGGACCAGAGAAGAATTGCAGAACAATGAAGAAGGGGTAAGAATTGAAATACCTGTATTGTTTGTTTGTCAATCATTTATACATAATCAGGGAGGAAGGGTGGTGCTATTGAGGGATGTAGTCCTCTGATATTCAAGTTGGTTCTTGAATATTGTAAGTTGTATCTTCCATCTAGTTGTGGCTAGAAAACATGGTGGTAGGGTGGTGCTCAGGAAAACACAGAGTTTTTTTGTATACAAGTTGGTGCTTGTATAAATCCAGTTGGTGCTGGAATATTTAGAGAGTTGGTGCTTCCTTCTAGTGGGTGCTAGAGAAACCAGAGATTTGGTGCTCTCAACAAGTTGGAGCTTATAAAAAAAAGGTAGTAGCCTCACTTTGAGTTGGTGCTCAAACATAGATGATATACAAAACTTAAAAGACTGCCTATCATTTCGAAGAAGAAGAGGTTTTCTCCCTTTATGGGTTTCCTCGTGAAAATATGTCTCTGTGTATATATTATGTGTGATTGATGCTCATTATTTATGTTTTCCATATGATGTATAATATTGATAGTCACTTGATGAAATATTAAAAATGGTTTAATAGACTTAAAATTGTTTCAGCACAGTAACAACTAATTCAACCCCCCTCTCAGTTGTCTTAGTAATTTCAACAATTGGTATCAGAGCGGGTTCCTTTTATTTAAAGGTAGATATATAAGCTTAAACATGATAATTCATGAAGGGAATTCATCTAGTAAGCCTCCTCTGTTTGATGGAACAAATTTTTCCTTTTGGAAGGTTAGAATGAGAACATACCTAATGGCCTTAGGTGATGATGTCTGGGATGTAGTAGAGACCAGATACATAAATTCTGTTGTGCTAGATTCCAAGGATGATAAGTTAGAATTTAGATTTAATGCTAAGGGAATGAATGCTATCTTGAATGGACTTGCAGAAGATGAGTTTGTAAAGGTGATGCATCTTCAAACTACCAAATAAATGTGGGATAAACTCATTGACAATTATGAAGGAAATGAGAAAGTAAAAGATTCCAAACTTCAAACATATAGATTAAAATTTGAACAACTAAAGATGAATGAAGATGAAATAGTCAGCAAGTATTTTTTAAGAGTTGAAGAGCTTGTGAATGCCATGAAGGGTCTTGGTGAGAAAATTGAAGAATCATTTTTAGTTCAGAAGATTTTAAGATCTCTCCTTGATAAATTTAATCCAAAAGTCTCTGCAATAGAAGAAATAAATGATCTTAAAACTCTGACCACTTATCAACTCCTAGGAACTCTAATTGCATATGAAATGAGAATTAGCAAAGATTAGTCCATTAATAGAGAAGCATCTTTTAAAGAAGACAAGAATACTGATTCATAATTCGATGATATTGAGGAAACATTTGTGAGAAGGCTAAAGAAAGGATCAGGAAAATATCAAGGAAATCTCCCTTTCAAATGTTTCAACTATGGTAAGATAGGTAATTTTTCATCTAAATGTCCTCACTAGAAAAAGGATAAAAAATCTGATGATGAAAAGAAATACAAATTTAAGAAATATAGTAAAAAGAAAAGTTTGTGTGTAAACAATGACAACTCCTTAGAAGACATAGATAGTGATTCAACCTGTGAAGACAAAGTGAATGATTTTATGCTTATGGCTATAGGATATCTTGATGATGAATATTTAGGAGGTGAAATGGATGATGAAGAAGCTGTGGTGGGTATGGAAGGAGAATTAATCAGTGCCTTGGAAGAAATTGACAGACTTAGATGTAAGAAGAGAAAATGAAAAAGGTTGTTTATGCAGTTTAAAATGAATGATAAAAAACCTGATGAAGACGTTTCTCTACTAAAAGTGAAGTTAGAAGAGACAAATAAAATAGAAGACATTCTAAAACAAAAATTATCAGAGAAGATAGAAAGGTGTGAAGCCTTAGAAGAAGAGATAGTAAAAACTAGAAAAGAAATGGAGAAGCTTAAGGCACTGTATCACCAAAATCTGTCAAGTATTAAAGCCTTAGAAGAATTAACTTTCATTCTAAATTAGCAAAGGAATCCAAAGTTGAAATATGGCTTGGGATTTGAATAAGGATCAAGTAGTGATCATCCAAGTAATATGGAACCCATCAAGCTTGTTAAATCTACAATCATTGACAACAACCATTCTGCAAAAACAAAGAAAGAAAATCAACCACCAAGAAGGAATGAAGGAAACGGTACCACAACTGATCAGAGAAACTATCAGCCTGAAAGAAATCAATCCACTCAGAGAAGACAGTGTTTTCCTAGGTACAAAAGTCTTTTCTATGGATATTGTTTTTTCTGTTCTAACTTTGGTCACAAAGCTATAACTTGTTCTTTAAGATGTAGATATGAGAAAACAAGTTATTCAAGGAATAATTATCTACCACAACAAAGATTGAGACAACTAAGCAACAAACATAATAACAGTTATGAACAAAACAATCGTTACAGTCTGTTATTCAATGAAACATAATGTTATGTCTGTCATAACTCTGGACATAAAGCCACAGATTGTCGCTTAAGAAATTATAAGAAAGATTTGATGCCCACTGTTGAAAATTTCAAGGTTTGGAAGAAGAAATAAGATGACAAGTGTGGACTAGTGTTATCAACCCAAAAGAAAAAGAATCCCTGGTATATTGATAGTGGATGTTCCAAACATATGACTGGAGACAAAAGTAAGTTTCTAACTCTAAGTGAAAACAAATTAGGAAATGTAACTTTTGGAAATGGTGCACCAGGAAAAATAAAAGGTAAAGGAATGATAAGTCTGAGTAATGGCAAAGGAAAATCTCAAGACGTGTTATTTGTAGACGGTTTGAAACATAACTTGCTTAGTGTCAGTCAAGTATGTGATCGAGGATGTGAGGTTGTTTTTAATTCTAAAGATTGTAAAATAAAGTCTGTGAATTTAGGACAACTGGTTGCAAAAGGGATAAGAACAAAAAACAATGTCTATGTGTTAAAAGAAGAAAAAGAAGAATGTCACTTAAGCAAGTATGATGAAAGTTGGCTATGGCATAGGAGATTTGGAAATCTAAATTTTTATCATATAATCAAGCTTAGAAACAATGGGACAGTAAAGGATCTTCCAAAGATATCAAATCCATATGATTCTGTTTGTAAACCTTGCCAGATAGGAAAGCTTACACAGACACGGTTCAAAGATAAAAACTTCCCTTCAACAGAAAAACCTCTACAATTAGTTCATATGGATTTATGTGGACCATCAAGGAAAGAAGATACAGGAAAATAAAACTATTTTATGTTGATTATTGATGATTATTTTACACTAACATGGGTTTCCTTTTTGAAGGAAAAATATGAAGCATTTGAAAAATTCAAAGTGTTTAAGCCTCTAATTGAGAATCAAATAGGAAAAATATTGAAGGCAATAAGGTCTAATAGAGGAGGAGAGTTTATCTCATGGAAATTCAAAGATCTCTATGATAAACATGAGATCAAAAGAGAGTACACAATTCCAAGAACCCCATAGCAAAATGGAGTTGTTGAGAGGCAGAACGGATCAATACAACAAATGGCAAGATCAATGATGAATGAAAGGAATATATCTGAGAGATATTGGGTGGAAGCAATCCATACAGTTGTTCACATTCTTAACAAAGCTCATCTCAGACCACACAGTGACAAGACTCCTTATGAACTATGGTTTGGAATACCTGCCTCAATCAAGCATTTTAAAGTCTTTGGGAGTAAATGTTATATCAAGAATAATGATGAAAATATTGGGAAATAGATGACAGGGCTGATGAAGGTATATTATTAGGTTACGCTACAAACAATAAAGGATACAGATGCTACAATAAGAGGCTGCATAAATTGGTTGATTGTATTGACATAAAAGTTGATGAAGAAATCCTGGTAAGAAATGTAAGCAATGTTGAACCAAGCACATAAGATATAGTTGAAGATGAAGATGAGCAGGTCCAAGGATCATAAAGAGAAGAATCTGAATTAGATGAAGATACAAATAATCTATCTGACACAAATCAGTAGAAAGAAGAAAAATCACCTCTCAGAATTGTTAGAAAGAATCATCCTGAAAATCAGATAATTGGAGATATAAATAAAGGAGTTCAGACAAGAAGGAAATTGATTAAAGACTCAGAACAATATCATGTTGCCTCTTTATCCATGATTGAACCTAAAATTTTTGATGAAGCCAGCCAAGATGATGATTGGATTAGAGATATGAATGAAGAGCTTGACCAGATTGAGAAGAACAATACTTGGGATCTTGTCCCTAGACCCGAAGATAAGAATGTAATAGGTTCCAAATGGTTGTTCAAGAATAAAATGAATGAAAAACTACAAGTTTTTAGAAATAAATCCAGATTGGTCTGTAAAGGGTATGCACAAGTTGAAGGTCAGGACTTTGATGAAGCTTTTGCACCAATGGAAAGATTGGAAGCCATCAGAATGTTTCTTGTATATTCATGTGATAAGAACTTTAAAGTGTATCAGATGGATGTTAAGTCAACATTTCTTAATGAAGATCTAGAGGAAGAAGTATATATGGAGCAAATTGAAGGATTAGCATTGACAGATTATCCTGATCATGTTTGCAAGCTGAAGAAGGCCTTATATGGACTGAAATAAGCACCATGAGCTTGGTATTATAGTCTGGACAAATTTTTACAAGACAAAGGGTTCACGAAAGGTACTGTTGATAACAATTTCTACATTAAGTCTGAAGGTGATAATTTACTAGTTGTTTTGGTTTATGTAGATGATATTATTTTTGGTTGTACTAATGAACCCTCTGTCCAGTGGTTTTCTAACTATGCAAACAGATTTTGATATGTCCATGATAGGAGCACTATCACACTTTCTTGGCTTACAAGTAAAACAAAGTTTTGCAGGAATATCTCTCAAGAAAAATATTTAAAAGAGATGTTGAAGAAATTTCAGATGGAGGATTCCTCTCATGTTAGCACACCTATGGTGGTTGGTTGCAAGCTCAGTAAAGATGATATTTCACCTAATGTTGATCAAATGACATATCACTCTATGATAGGCAGTCTTATTTACATCACAACATCCCGTCCTGATATAATGCAAGCTGTTGGAATGGTAGGTCGTTATCAGTATGCTCCTAAACAAAGTCATTTGGTAGCTGTCACAAGGATATTCAAATACTTGAAGGAAACAATGAATTATGCTCAGTGGTATCCCATAAATCGGAATTTTCAGTTAACTGCTTATTCAGATGCGGATTGGGCAAATTGTGAGGATGACATATAGAGCACCAGTGGAGGTGAATTCTTTCTGGGTGACTCATTAGTAGCATGGATTAGTAAGAAGCAGGGATCTATTTCCTTATCAACTACAGAGGCAGAGTACATTGCTGCTGCTACTTGTTGCACACAAATTTTATGGATGATACAAACTCTTGCATATTTGAAGGTAACTTATACTGATCCCATTCCAGTTCATTGTGATAACATCAGTGCCATCAGTCTCTCTAATAATCCTGTACTTCATTCAAAGTCTAAGAATATACCAATAAAATATCACTTTCTCAGAGAACAAGTTACAAACATAATTGTTTAGGTGAATTATATTCCTTCCATAGAACAAATAGCTGATATCTTTACTAAACCGTTAGCAAAGACCTCTTTTGGATATCTTCGTCAAAGGTTGGGGGTTATAACTTCCTTCATCTAATTTGTTCACCTGGTCAGGGGGAGTACTTATTGATATCTATTGTATTTCTAAGCTACTCATAGTTGAAAGGGGGAGTATGTATTGCAACAGCTCAGGGGGAGCGTGTTTCTTCTTTGGCATTGATGTCAAAGGGTGATCCGGATTTATGTAGGAACACAATGAAATACAGAAATACACATAAACGCAAAGATGCAACGGAGATAAGACTTCATTTCATTAATAACAAATGACTTAAATATGCTTACAGACAGAATGTAAATAAACTAGCTAGGGCGCTGGTAGCTTATCTTGGAGAAGAGATGTGGCTGCTACTCGCATCCGTCAGAAGATGATTACAATGAGGCTCTAAAGGCCTTTTTACAATAGACGAGAATGCCAAAAGTCATAGACATCCAAAAACCTAACCGTAGGAGATGAAGCGCCAAAAGTCATGTGGGCTCCGTTTGGGTAAGTTAGTACATTAACTTCCCGGGGTCGTAACTTTTGCATACGATCTCCGTTTTAGGCGTGTGATAGATCGTTGGAAAGGTATCGTCGAGGAGATTCATTTTGGGGGTTCAATCATGCCTTGGGATATCATTGAGAGCCTCAATCTCAAAAAACATTCATTTAGGCCCTCAAAATGGCCCCAGAAGTTAAAACCTGCTAAAAATAGTAAATTGCCAAAATTGCCAGAAAACTGTTTTGAGCCAGTCGAAAAAGGTGGGTGGACACCGATATCCACCTGGATCAATCCTCCCTCCTTAGGAAGCAATGGTCCCCATTGCATTGAGTGCCTCTATGAGATGAGGAAACTTCTGCTTAACTTGGTCCCTGGTGAGCCATTTGCCTTGGTGAAGGAGTTGGCCTGCTTTGACAACTCGATATAGCGGTATCCTTTGTTTTCAGGTGTGCTTGATTTGTGTATCCATGATCTGATCAGTTCTGGCTTGTTCCATGCAGTCTAGATTTAACTCTGTTGGTGTGAGTTGTTCTGCCATGTCGGATGTGTCTAGTAGAGGTGGAAAGTAGGGCCGAAGGCGGTCCACAT
>SNQJ01S0065949.1:10298-23890 GCA_010110895.2 Picea sitchensis | reverse complement strand
TTGGTCCAATTCTTCATCCATGGCCTTATTCCAAAATTCATCCTTGTTGGCTTCTTCAAAACAGTTTGGTTCAATTGTAGATAAGAGTGCTAGGTGTGTTTGTTCTGGTGAATTGATTCTTCTTCTAGTCTCAACTCTTACATCTTTGTTTTCGATAATTTGATCTAAAGGATGATTCGTCTGTACTTGTTTACTGGGTGTCTTTGGAGAAACTTGTTGAACTTGCTCTTCTGCTTCTGTTGAATTCTCTTCATCTTCCTCTTCTACTTCTTTTTCATCTTTTGCTTCTTCTTCTAAGAGTTGTTTCATTGATTCATTTTCTTCTTCCTTTGATTCAGGTCTTCCTGTTTCATCAATTGTTACTTTGATTCTTTCCAAAACTTTGTTCAATCTTAGATTGTAACACTTGTATGCTTTCCTTGTACTTGAGTAACCAACAAGTACTCCTTTGTCCACACGAGAGTCAAACTTTCCCATTATGTCATCTTCTCTTTTGATATAGCATTTGCTTCCAAAAACTCGGAAGTGCTTCACATTTGTTAGTCTTCCTTTCCATAGCTTGTGAGGAGTTTTGTCAGTGTTGTTTCTAAGCATTATTTTATTTTGAATGTGAACTGTTGTATGCACTGCCTGTGTCCAAAAAATATCTGTCAATTTTGAATCCATTAGCTTTGTTCGAGCCATTTCATGTATTGTCATGTTCTTTCTTTCAACAACTCCATTATGTTGAGGTGTCCTAGCAACGGAGAATTGCCTTTTTATTCCATGATTGCTGCAATAGTCCATAAATTCATTTGAGGTGAACTCTCCTCCATTATCAGATCTCAGGCATTTTATTTTTGAATCCATTTCATTTTCAACCATTTCCTTGTAGATCCTGAAGTTTTCAAAATCTTATGACTTATTCTTGAGAAAGAAAACTGCATTCATTCTTGTATAATCATCAACTAATAACATAAAGTATTTCTCACCTTTTAAGCCCTTTGTTGTAGTTGGTCCAACTAGATCAGTATGCACAATTTCCAGTGGTCTTGTCGTTGAATACTCATTTGATTTGAACCTGGTCATTGTTTGCTTTCCTTGTTGACAATGCTTGCATAAATTATTGGTTGGTTTCATGATCTGGGGCATTTCTCTGATTGCTTCTCTTTTGTTTATTTTAACAAGGTTATTGAAATGCATGTGACCCATTCTTCTGTGCCATAACCAATTTTCATCTTCCTTTCCTAGACAACACTTATCATTTCCAATTTCACTTAACACATATATGTTGCTTGAAGTTCTTGCAGCTGTAGCAATCAATTTCCCTGAACCTTCTTTTCTTATCTCACACTTTTCTGAATCGAAAGTAACTTTATGACCTTGGTCACACATTTGACTCACACTTAGAATATTATGTTTCATATCTTCTACTAGTAGAACATTGTCTTCATTTTCATTCTTGTTTCCAATTCGGACTATGCCTTTTCCAATGATTTTGGCTGAATCATAATTTCCGAAGGAGACTGATCCATCTCTTTCCTTTCATAATGTAAGAAACTTGTCTCTAGCACCCGTCATGTGTTTTGAACACCCACTTTCAACATACCAACCAAGTTTCTTCTGCTTAGCTTGTAGAGAAATTGTGCATTCTTCATTTCTATACTGATCTTGTTTTCTTATCCATGTCCTTTTCTGAGATTCTTGTCTATGACTATTGTTATTATGTTGAGGTTCTTTAGGAGGGACTGTCATTCTGCACTCTTTTGCCACGTGTCCAAAATTGTTACATTTGTAACATTCCACTTCATTTCTCAAAGATTCAAACCTGTTTTAACTTCTTCTTTGTGTTTCACTAGGCCTTCTCGAATAACCCCTTTGTGTATGACTCTCAAAGTTGCTATTGTTCATGATGTTATCTCTGCAATTCACAGCTTTATGTCCAAAATTATTACATGCATAACATAAACCAAAGAATATAGTTTGATACCTGGGAGTTGAGGATCTTCTGAAAGGAGGTGCTCTTGTGAATCCTTATTCTTCTAGAGGCCTATCTATCGGTTGTTGATTCTAAAATCTGAATCTTCTCGGTGGAGGAGTGTCCCTGTAATCTTCCTTGTATATCTTCCTATCCCCTTTGATTGTTTCTACATATCTTTTTGGATATGTTTCCTGCTCTGTTGTTTTGGAGCTTGATCCCTTTTCTGTCTGATTGTATCCAAGTCTGGTCTTGTCAAAATGAGATTTTTGACTGTTGATAATGTCATCCAAAACTTTTGAGCTATTCTGCATATTTTTCTTTTGAATATCCTTTCTTAATGTGACAATCTTTGCTTCCAAGTTTCCAATGATCCTGTCCTTTTCTTCTAGCTATTCTTTGAGTGATTCTTCAATTATTTTATCTTCTTCTATTTGAACCTTCAATTTTGTGATCATTTGTTCTAGTTCTTGAGCGTCTTCTTTCTTGTCTAGTTATTCTTGTAGTTTCTTGTTTTTCTTCTATTCTCTTCTGATAACTTCTATGGCACACATTAATTCTTCTCGAAAGTCAACTTCTGCCTCTTCAATTTATTCATATTCTTCTTTGGCTTCTTCATATTCTTCTTCAAAGTCTTCTTTATCAGAGTCTTCTACTTCGATGAATAGAAATCTTCCTGTCTCATTGTCACTGACTTCATGATGGTGAGATGTCTTTTTTGGTGCATAAGCTTTTCTTCAAAACTTTCTTTGTTGTTCTTTTGCCTTTATATGCTTGTTTTCCTTTTGAGTAACCTTCATCATTTCTCTTTTTCTTATGAGGATATTTGTTAGCAAAATGACCAATACCATCACAATTAAAACAAATTAAAGGAATCTTACCTCTATACCTACCGTCGGTTCCCTTGTTCAGTCTTTTGATGAAGTTGGCCACTTCTTCATCATCTTCCGAGATGTCACTGTTGTTGCTATATTATTCTTGTTTCTTTTTCTTTTTCTTTGATCGTTTGGATGCTTTGAAGGCTGCTTCTTTTACATCTGGATTTTCCTATTCAGTTCTCATTTCATATGCTGTGAAGATTCCATGCAGTTCGTCCATTCTTATTAAGTTTAGATCTGATATTTCTTCTAGTGTTGATATCTTAGGGTCAAATCTCATAGGAAGAGATCTTAGTACCTTTTGAACAATTACAGATTCTTTGATTTCTTCTCCCAATCCTATGATTGCATTCACGGTTTCATCGACTCATAAGAAGTAGGCTAAAATATTATCATCTTCCTTCATTTTGAGTTGTTTGAACTGACCTATGTAAGTTTGAAGTTTTGTTGCTTTGAATTTTGTATCTCCTTCATAAATATTCCGAAGCTTGTCCCAAATCTCTTTAGCGGATTTACAATGTGCAACTTTGGTGAGTAATGTTTCACTGAAACCATTCAAAAGTGCATTTGTGCATTTGGAATTATTCTGACCAGATTTCACTGCTTTGTCATTTGTTGGTGGAACTGTTGGTGTTGTGTATCCATATACAATTGATTTCCAAATTTCAAATCCCTATGATTGTATATATGTCTTCATCCTTATGCTCCAAAAAACGTACTTCTATCCATAAAACCGTGGTATTTCATTTTTATATAGGTTGGTACTCTCCATGATCTACCTTTCAGTGGTTAAACTGATTTCTAAAGGAACCTTCTCTGATACCAATTGTTGGATTACTTAGAGGCGGTGTGATTCAGTAATAGTGCAATAATAATCTTTTTTAACCAAATAATCCAAGTGTTATATCAATGTAGAATTATTATCCAATAATGAGAAATAAGAAATGAACAATCACACACATACACAATACACCAGTGTTTTATGTGGAAACCCAAAGAGCGAGAAAACCACATAATGCTTTTTCTTATATGTATTGAAGAATTACATTCATTGGAATCACCAACTTCCTTTGTTTTCCAGCTGCAACTGGAAGGAGGCTCCAACCCACTAGTTTCTAAGGGTACAACCTGAGGGAAGCTCCAACTCCCCAATTCTCTAGCTACAACCAGAAGGAGGCCACAACCCCCTATGTTCTCCGTCTACATCTGGAAGGTGGCTACAACCACCTGTCCTTGCCCCATCCAACCACCCTGAAGTATAAGTAGAATTATAGAACCACTGTCGACCTGTCACTATGAGATTTAATGTTGTACAAATGTATCAATCTGTACAACTGACATGTATCCAATCTGTACAACTTCCCTATAATCAATCTGTACCTAAACTGAATATGTATCTACAAAAATACAACAGGTATGTGACCTGTAGAGATGCATCCCGCGTATGTACATGCCCTCTCTGTTATGCAACCCGCGTATGTACGTGCCCTAACTATTATGCATCATGTGTATGCCTTATGAAAGCTAGGGTTTCCTTTTTCTTGAAAACTTCTGACCCTCTGCTACTTCTTTCACATAGATTTGTAACATGTCACTATATCCAGACTGTAACTATACCATGTGCATGCATCCTCATACATAACCTTTACTTAAGGAAAATATGTCTCTCTCTAGTCATGTGCCACATAGGTGTGTGTAATCATCAACAAGTATAATATCCCTCACATGATCTTAGTCATCAAACCCTTTCTGATATTCAGCCTCTCAATACATCAACTACTACACAAATACAAGATCTCAACCATGTACCATAAAAAACCTTAGCCATATGCCAATAAATACAAGATGTGCCTCACAAGAAGTGTCAATGATGAACATACCAGAACTATATTTCTGTAGGTCTGACTTATACAAAAGATCCCATGTAGCCACTAATATCTCTAGGGAGAATCCTCAAATCTCCTTTTTCATTCCTCATGCATACATATAAATCCAACTATTCATAAAAATAAGACATACCTTTTGAACCAATGGATGGATTTGATGTATCTGAGCACTTTAGACCTTCCTGGGAGCTTGATATCAGAATCTAGAACCTCTGCATCTTCATCTTCTCAAGTTTCCATGGCTTCACCAACATGTACTCACTATGTACACAGCTAGATCACGTATGTACTCACCCTATACACAGACAACCCACTTACATGTACGCACCCTATACACAGCCAACCTGCATATGTATGCACCCTATTCACAGATAGCCCGCGTACATGTACTCACCCTATACATAGACAACCCACATACACCTCAAAAAATAGGGTTTTTTGTATTCGCTATAATTCTGAGAATTTCACCGTCAACCCTTTGTGTTACCTCGGACGTTCGCCACTTCAGATATATCCACAAGTATTTATAATAGGCTTTACACAAGAAAATAGATATACAATATGTACAAGTGTGTCCTTAATGAGTGAGCTTTGCCTCTTATTTATACCTTCATGTAGTCTTACACTTTCCTTATTTTAGGGCTTCTCTATTTAAAATAATTTATTTTGCAAGACACTTTGACTCTTGGGGGCTTCTATAAGAATCATGAGGGTTCTCCAACTTCATATGGTCATAACTCTCTAACCGTGAGGAGTTATGTGATGTTCCACATACCACCGGAAATGGCATTATAAGAACTATGCATCTAGGATAGTATCACTGACAAATTCATTTTCCTTCATCTCATTATTCCACAATTAAGCATGGGTTCTCTCACTCTACAAAGCGTCTTCCTGTGAGGGATTTCACCATAAGGGGACCACTTTGTAGTTCATCCATATTTACTTCTTATCAACCATGACAAGATAATAATGAGTCATATTTACATCAAACAATCTTATGTCCATTACCCAAACCTTTGTGCTACAGGGATTTCTTCAAGGGTTGACATCAATGACAACCAACCTTAATCAACAATGCAGATCCATATTCAATAACGAATATTTTATAGACAACAAATGTGATAGAAGGACCCAATGAAGTTGGGTTTATCTTCCTCCTTAAATCCAATATCACTGCCATCAAGATGAACATCATCATATTCAAAAATACAACTAGTTGTAAAATTTATGAGAAAAAGACCATGCTCCTTGCAAATATCAGCCAAATTTAGAGTTCCTCCTTAACTTCTTTTGTGAGCTTTTTCTTGCTCGATCTGATCTGCCTTGCGAAAATAAAATTTCCCTCTTGTTCCTTTACTGCACTTTATGTTTCACCTGTGATTTGATGTGATCTTATCGAGTACACACCCAATTCTTTTGAATGACTATCAAAACTAAAAACATGACCCGATCATAATCATAAATGGTATTGTCTTTTGGGCAATGATCTCGGACAACTGCTGACATGATCTTTGGGAGTTGGCACATTTGAATTAATCATTACTTCTGGTGCTACAAGAATAATGGTATCCTTGTAGCTCCTTTTTCCCTTTTCATAATTTCAAATTTAAAAGGAGAAAAAGGACTTGCATCTTGATTGAAAAGATTATAATTGTATTATTATAACTTTTATCACACTAATGCATGTCATAAAATTCTTAGAAAGGATAATGCAAACACACTTAAAGATTATAGAAGAAGAAAATAAAAGTAAAAAATGATGCTAGGAAAGGGTAGGGCAGGGAAAAAAGTAGTTCAACAGTCATTAACAAAATTAAGGACTAACAAGTATATTCATTTCTTAGACAAAATATATCAAATAGATGCTAAATAAGTTTGGAATGGAAGACTGTAAACCTATCAGCACACCCATGGTCTCTAGTGTAAGCTAAGTAAAGAAGATAAATCAAAGGAAGAAAACCAGACCCTGTACAGATCAATGATAGGAAATCTCATGTATGTAACAACTTCAAGACCAGATATTATGCAAGCAATAGGGCTAGTTGGAAGGTTTAAGGCAACACCAAAGGAAACAGATGTACTGGAAATAAGAAGAATATTTATATATCTAAAAGTCATGTTGGACTTTGGTTTATGGTATCCCACAGGAAAAAACTTTACTTTGTCCTATTACACAGATGCAGATTGGGTAGGAAATATGGATGAAAGAAAGAGCACCAAGGGTGGAGCATTATTTATAGGCAATAGATTCATGTCCTGGTTCAACAAGAATCAATCAACAATCTCTCTATCTACAACATAAGAAGAATACATTGTAGCAGCAGCTTGTTGTACACAAGTGCTCTGGATGAAACAAACACTGAAAGATATTCAAGTATAGTATAATCAACCAATATCAATACTGTGTGACAATAATAGTGCAATAAACATCTCCAAAAATATTTCCATGCATTCGAAGACAAAGTACATTCCAATCAAGTATCATTTCTTAAGAGAGCAAGTCATAGAACAAAATGTCAAGCTGGAGTATATTAGCACAAAAGAACAAGTTGTTGATATATTTACAAAGCCTCTTCCTATAGAAATATTTTAGTATCTTAGATAGAATTTGGGGGTGGTCCCCATGCCATCCACTCATTAAATCACTACAAGATGAGCACTAGCTCAGGGGGGGATGCAGAAAGAGAGAAGGGTGTTGGTCGCAGAGCAGAGAATAAAGAGTAAAGTGAACGGGGGAGAAAATCCCTTTGCCATTGATGTCAAAGGAGGAGATTATAGAGAAAGGGGGATATTTGCATAATGAGAGACATACCTGAAATACCAAATAAGTACAGAGAGTACGTAGAAAGGGGGAGATTTTCAAAACAAGAGATGTATAGGAAGTACCAAATAATTGAGTGTTTCCATCAATGAAAAAGGAGGAGTTTGTTGGAAATTGTGTTTTCATTGATGTCAAAGGATGTCATTGATATCACATACAAGGGGAGATTGAATGTTATCAATGATAAGGAGGGACTATAAATGTATTTGTAAATTGATGAGCCTATGTGTATGCGTTGTTAAAATCTGCAAATAATTTTTTAAGAAGAAGTGACTTTGTGAAAATACAACAAAGGACATGCAAAATCCTAACAAAGAATGTCAATTGGATGTGATCGAGGAGCAACAAGAAATCAAGGGGAAAAATGAGCATGCAAATGACAGGTCCAAGGATCGAACCAGAAACATGAATCCATGGACATACAAAAGAAGGAGAGTTAAGTGTTGAACTTGCATTGAAGGTAAGATGACATCAAATAGTCGATCCAAGTGAATTTGTACCATGCAAGCATAAGGAGAAGTCGTTCAATTGGAAGATGGATGAGATTATCCCATTACAGGTATCGGTAGCAATAAGTCTTGTAAGGGAACCAATAATAAGAATCGGAGGCTGCAATAGAATATTTGTACATAATGATATATCCCACATCCATTGGGAAAACTGAGTCCAAAGGTTTTATAATGAAAAAGTAGTATTACATTATTTGAATGAAATTGGGAAAGTCACATTACTTTGTGTGCAGAGTTACCTTTTGGTGTGGAGAACAGTGGACCTAGAGATGATTAAATCCTAATCATTGATTCTCTAAGATCAACGACCAAGATAAAAGAACTAGGGTTTGATACCTGGTGAGCCATCTCACCCACGTTAGTGTCATGATAGCAACCTCATAAGCACCACATGTGAAAACACATGAATGCCACATTAGAGGAAGTCCATGTTAGTACCATAACAAGTATCTCTGTAGATGTCACATGTCAATAATTGTATCGTTGTCGTGTCATCTAGTGTACATGATGAAGACGTCCACATGGTAAACACCTCATCTGCAACATTAGCACAAGAGATATTGAAAAATGACTAAGTATCAAGACATCATGAAGATAGTGAGCATGGTGGAGAATCAGGAGTATTTGAATAAATGAATGTGAACCCGTGGACCTGCAGTGAGATATTGAAAAACAACTAAGTACCAAGAATCGGTTGGATAGAGATGTCTTGAGAAATGGATAAGTATCAAGAATGGATAGATTAGAAGGATGAGGTCACAAGAATCAGTCAAACGAAGATGTCTTGAAAATGACGAAGTATGGAGATGTCATGGAGCGTGATGAGATTTTGAAGAACTGACTAAGTACCAAGAACAATTGGTCGGACGACCCAGGAGATCGCCACTTGTCACAAATTGGACAACTCAGAAGGTCCCCACGTGTCATAGATCAGATGGCCCTAAGGGTGAGAGACTTGACTACCTAGGAGGTTGCCATGTATCACAAATCAGATGACCTAGAGGGTAAGAGATCCGATGACTCATAATGTCTCGTAGATTGACAGTGAAATCCTTAGAAAAGTTTCTAAGTATGGGTGCAAAGTGAGTGCGGTGGAACGTGAAGGTGCGTCTTAGAGGTCGCAAAAGCATGAAAAGATATGGCTTAGAACTGTGGAGAACTATTTGGAAATGTTTCTAAGTATAGGTGCAAAATGAGTACAACGGAACTTGAGGGTGTAATTTGGAGTTCGCGGAAATTTGAAATAAAGAATAAATGTGCCTTAGACCTATGGTGAATACATCAAAATTACATCAAAAGTTGAGATTTAATTGAGAATACAATCGAACGGTTGATCTTGATTGTGGTTGCATGGTGGTCCCGATATGCTAAGAAAATATCGACAGACATGATCAAATCATGGTAAGATCGGACGACTATTGAACATTGAAGTTGTGTGGCTTATTTTGAATGGCATAGAACATGTCAACATCAATGATTTATTTGAGGGATTGCATATGATGGTTGTTGAGTGTTGAATTCTACACTATGTCCTGAGAGTAGATCGCACATGAAATAAAAGGGTATATATGTCGGTTTCGAAGGATTGTTGATAGCCCGTTTTTTAGAATATTTGGAGCTAACTCGATGGGCATATACTCTTATGTGGACAAACTCTTGAGGATATGAAGTGTATAAATAATTATTCTATTTATTTTTTTAGGTGTGTAGAGTGTGTGTGGGAGAGAAGTGGATCCTGTGAAGAGAATCTTTGAACATTCTAGGCCTGAGGATTCCAAAGAACAAAAATAAGATAATTTGAGGGTGGTAGGGTGGTGCAACGAAGAGGATTGGTATGCTTGTCTTATTAACAGGTTGGTTCCTGAAAGATCAGTGCACGCGAAATATAAGTGGGCACTTACAGTGAAGATTGGTGTCCTCATCCTCATAACAGGTTGGTGTCTGGCAAGTTGGTACTTGCAAACTATAAGTGGGTGCTTATAGTGAGGATTGGTGTCCTCATCTTATAAACAAGTGGGTACCTATCAAATTGAGTTGTAAATGGGTGCTTACTATAGGTATTGGTGTCCCTCATAGGTTGGATCCTATAAATAATGTAATTATTGTTTAAATATAAGAAACAAAKTGTGGTTTTCTCCCTTATTGGGTTTCCGCGTAAAATATTTGTGTATTGTGACTTTGTATTGATATYAGTTGACATAATTGATTCTCTACATTGCCTATTTTTAATTATGTGATGACTAGTTAAATGGTAATGAGAAAAAGTGGCTAAATTTGTTCAATATTGATTCACCCCCTCTCTCAGTAATGGTGTATATTCTAACATTGTGAACTTGTCTGACACTACTCTGAAGGATCACCAGAAAGATCACCAATTGCTTTTCGTGTTGAATGGACCCATCTCATAAGCAGTGGTGTTGGTGTAGGTTCATGTTCAATGGACTCATCTGGAGGACGGTGAGCATGAAGAGGTGGATTTTCATCCTCACTATCATTTTCTAAATAAGAAGAAATCATAATACGAATAGAAGATGGCACAAACGTTGAAGATGGATCATGGGCCGAAGATGGCACAAATGTCAAATTAGGCTCGCAGGCTAAGATATTTTTATCAAATTTAACATCTCTTCTAATAATAATTTCAATTGAATGAGGTTGAAGAAATCTATAACCTTTGACATATCCATAATATCCAACAAAAATACACTTCTCACTTTTACGTTGTAAATTTTTTATTTTCTCATTAGGAATGTGAGCCTGTGCCAAACTACCAAATACATGGAATTGGCTTACATATGGCTTAGTTTTATTCCATTATTTTTTTGGTGTTATACTTTTTAGAGCCTACACCGGATGGGGTGCTCTCCAACGCATAGCACATATGGGATTTAATCAGGCAGAGTAGTACCCAGACACTTGGCTTACCGAGTCATGTGTCAAGTATGAGGGATTTGGTATTTACCTGTCATCGCAATGGAACATTCAATAAATTACGTATTCTGGATGATTTCTCTCCAGACGAAGGTTACAAACCTACATGGCAGGGGCTTATGATATTAACTCCATGTACTTGGAATTCAAGATGACATTGACAACCTTGACGTTGGCTTTTGAGGGTAAAATAAGCATGCATCAAAGGTGGTGGGAGCTTCATTATGTTTCTATCCTGCAAATTGTGTGCTATAGTGGTTACAAAGACTAAAGGAGCGATCATTTGGTGACTTGCATTCAAGTGGTTTACAGCCTTGCACTCACAATTCCCAAGAAAAGAGGATGCTTGAAGTGCGGTAGGGAGGATCATATTCCAGTTGGGAAGTACCTCTCCTCAATTGCAAGCAGTGATGACTCCGGAAGAAAATGACAATGATCAGGGTCCTCTTCCCCCAACTCGACCTCGACGCACAAGCAAGACATTGGCGACACCTCCATAGGTTGGGGATGAAAAACAGAGTGGTTTGATCAACGTAGTATTTCATTGGGTTATTCTCTGAAGACGTTCTCGGATCAGACTTCCTCAGACAGTCTTCAATAGGGCTCCCCTCAACATTCCCAAGGTTCCTTGTCCCTTGGCTGCAACACCAATCGGGGCCATGAAGCACCTACCCACCAACATCTCTAACCTACCAACCCACTAACTTAATATGCCTAACCCACTATCTTACATAACCCATTAACACACCTAAACTAACACAATAAGGCACAAGATATTAAAAGATAACCCAATGACACACCTAAATTAACTAACCTACCCCACAAACCCACTTAACCTATTAACCTACTACACCCAACTAACTTCCAACCTACCCCACTAACCTACCTAACTCACCTACCACTAGCTTACTCCACTAATCTACACAACCCACCTAATCAACCAAACTACATAATCAACTTAACCACATAAATATCAACCTACCTAACCTACCAACTCACTATTTGACTAACTTACTTAACCTAACATAACCTAACCTACCTAAGATACCTACCCACCCTAATATGCCATACACTACCAAAATCTAACCCAAATAACCCATCCCACTAACCCACAAACCTATTGAACTCCCTAAACCTACCTAACCCACAAACATGCATCCTACTTGATTAATCCAACCTACCTAAGCTAACCCACTAAACTAACCTCCTTATTATCCCACCCAACTTATCCTACCAATCCACTTGACCTACCTAACCCTAAAAATTAACCCTCGTAACCCACTACCACACTAACTTACCCATCCTATTTTTAATGCATTTAACACCTCTGGTCATTATTAAGCTCAAAATCAAACTCATCCTATTTTTATCCATTTAACACCTCTTGTCATTATTAAGTTCAAAATCAAACCCATCTTATTATACCTTTCGATGCCCCATATTGTAATTGTTTTGTATTCCGTTTGCTTTGACTTTTAAATAATTTGCATTTTTTTCACTTTTGTCATAAAGTTTTCTAAAGTCTACACAAATTTATCTATTAAATTGATTATTCTTTAAATTGAAAATAAAAATTCTAAATACAAATTCTTATTTTGTGATTGGTTGTTAACTATGATTAGACAATTTTTATGTGGTTTCACACTTAATTGTCAAATTTTATAAATAATTTTAAAAATTAAAAATTAAAAAACCAAGTGGTTTGTCATGTGTCCTTATTAATTATGGTCATCAATACTTATTTGTACACATGTCACATCTATTAATGTCACTTATATTAATTATTTTAGATATTAAATAAATATAGTAATAAGTTTTTAAAATATTAAAAGTAAGACTACAAGTTAATCAACTTTTCAAATTATTTTTTATAATGTAAAATTTATGTTGATTATAAATAATAAATTCATCTCAATAATTATGTTATAATTTTAATATTTCAAACTTTTATTACTATATTTATTTAAATTCTAAAATAATTAATAGAAGTGACATTAATAGATGTGACATGTGTACAAACAAGTATTGATGGCCATAATTAATAAAGACACATGACAAAGTGCTTGATTTTTCAATTTTTATAATTATTTTTTGAAATATGACAATTAAGTGAAAAACTACATAAAAATTGTCTAATCATAGTTAACAAGCAATCACAAAACAAGAATTTATATTTAGAAAATTTAAAATTTATTTTTCAATTTAAAGAATAATCAATTTAATAGATAAATTTTTGGAGACTTTAGAAAACTCACCAACTCCTTAATTTATTTTTTATATTTAATTACCAAGTCATTAAACTCCTAGCTTCTAACATAATAACCTCGTAAATTTAAGTTAAGTGTGGTCCCTAATCCACTAACTCCAACCCACTACCATAAACCCCTTAATACGTAACACATATAGCCCAAAACAACCCCATCCACTAATCTACTAACCCCCTCACCATTTACCCACTGACCAACACACCCTCTAACCATTAATCCACTAACTCAAACCTTATTTCCCTTTAGCTAGTTTGGTCTTGAACCTAGTTGCTTCGTGTCTGAGAATCAATTGCAGCAAATTGGCTTCGGGGAAGAAACTTCCTTCTTCTCTTAGAGAATC
>SNQJ01S0065948.1:51380-68225 GCA_010110895.2 Picea sitchensis | reverse complement strand
TATTGCAGATTCAAAAAATGCCAAAGAAGATGCAGATACAGATCAAGAAGAATTATGTTCACCATGTCAAACAGATTCAGAAGATGAAGAGTACATAATCACTAGAGGTATGTTTTTTTTCTTTAATTGTGAAAAACGCGGACATCTTGAAATAGAATGCCATGAAGGAAATGGGACAGAAAAATTAATTGAAAAGGAAGGCAATTATGAAGAAGAATTGATTAGTGCTTTAGATGAACTAAGAGAAGAAAACAAGTCACTCAAGAAAAAATTGATGAAACAAAAGGAAACCGTTCACATTTTTGAAGAAGCCCAATAGGTCATCGAGAACTTAAGAACTCAGCTAGAAGAACCCAGAAAGATCGAAGAAATATTGAATATCAAAAGCAGTATTTGGAAGCCAACATAGAAGCATAGAAGGAAGAAGCAGAAAATAGAGAGAATATATTGAGAGATCATCTTAAGGAAAGAACTAACGATCTAAACCGGCTTGAGGCAAATTTTGGTCAAGAAGAGAAATGACTTGAAGAAGAAATAATCACATTAAAAATTAAGCTTGAAGAAGCGAAAAGAACAAAAGAAGTCATGAAGTCTCAGATAATGAAGAAATAAGAAGAGGTTGAGAAGCTTGAAGAAGAAGTTGTTACATTGAGAAGTAAAATCGTCAAGCTCAACCAGAACGTTGAAAAGACAAAAACATCCACATCGGTTATAAAGAATGAAGAGAAGCACTCTAGGTTGCTAGAAAAGAAGAATGAAGAAAACAGAAAGAGTTATGTAGAAGTACTCAAAGGAAGGAATCATGGTCAACTAGAATCTAAGAAAACCATTGAAGATACATCTTCAAGAAGACCATCCATGTTCAAGCCACAAATAAGCTTCAATCATGATCATGGTCAGTCAAGGAAAAAATTCAGAAGGACTACGCCACAAAGAAGATCATTCACTCCCAGGTATGAAAATCTCTTTTATGGTCATTTTTTTTATTGTACTAACTTTGGACATAAGGTTGTAGATTGTAGGGATTATAGAAGAAATGTTGAAGCAAGAAATGCCTATGTGGCCCCACGTAACATTGAATGTTACATATGTCATAACTATGGACACATAGCTAGTGATTGTAGAAGCATGATCGATACTTCCATGAAAGAGAACATTGATATCATATGTAAGAAAGTATGGATAAGAAAACACGAAGAACAAGTGAACAAAGACCAGGTCCCAAAGATCGCAATATTGGCAGTAAAATGAGATGAAGAAAATTCTATAGAGAAAAGGAAAGATGTCAGATACAGAAAGGTTTGGAAAACAACTGAAAGAGAAGAAGGACAGGTAAATAAGGAACATGTGCAAGAGATTGTACTTTTAGGCATTGTAGTGAAAGATGAATCCACAGACAGAAAGAAATAAGTTAGATCTCAGAGAGATGATGAATCTACCAATGAAGATGATGATGACTACATATTATAGTAGGAATTGTTCTGAGCCATCCGGCTTAGAGACTCCCAGGTAACATGAATATTAAACAGGGGGATTCTATGTGATAGTTGTGACAGACCAAAGAACCATCCTTCAAGCAACTTGCAGAGTTTGAATAGACAGATCCAGAGCAGCCAGTTAGCAGAAGTACAATCAATTGTAGTAGTGAACACTTTATGATAGTACAATGATAAATGGATTCATAAGAACACTTAGCAGGTTTGGAAAGATACATGAAAGTGGACGAGAGCATGGATTCATATATTGGTTCAGAGAGTGGTTCAAAGACAAAGGAACGATATCATAATGGATGATAATTACTCAAGAAATGGCTCAAACAATGCTAATGGATTCAAAATTGACAGATATTTTTTGGACACATGCAGTGCATAAAACATTTCACATTCAAAATAGAGTAATGCTCAGAAACAATAATGACAAAAATTCCTACGAGCTATGGAAAGGAAGACCAACAAATGTGAAGCACTTCAGAGTATTTGGAAGCAAATACTACATCAAAAGAGAAGATGGAAGAATAAGAAAGTTTGACTCTCGTGTGGACAAAGGAGTACTTGTTGGTTACTCAAGCACAAGGAAAGCATACAAGTGCTAGAATCAAAGGTTGAAAAAAGTTGTGGAAATCATCAATATAACAATTGATGAAACATGTGGACAAGAATTAAAGGAAGAAGAAAATGAATCAATGGAACAACTTTACGAAGAAGAAGCAAAAGATGAAGAAGAAGTCTACATCGAACAACTAGAGGGATTTCAGTTGTCTGAGAATGCATATTACGTGTGCAAATTGAAGAAGGCCTTGTATGGTATAAAACAGACTCCTAGAGCATGGTACTCTAAGACTAGATAAATATCTACAATAGGCAGGGTTCATAAATGGAAGTGCAAACAACAACCTCTACATCAAGGTAACTCAAGGTAGTATTTTATTAATTGAAATGTATGTTGATGATATTTTTTTTGGAAGTACTAATGACAAGTTAAGATATAAATTTGCAAAGGATATGCATAATGAATTTGAAATGTCATTACTTGGAGAACTATCCTTCTTTTTGTGTCTTCATATATGTCAAAGAAACCAAGGAATTTTTATTTCTCAAACTAAGTATATCAAAGAAATGCTAAAGAAATTCGGAATGGAATATTGCAAACTAGTTACCACTCCTATGCAAACCAGTTGCAAGTTGAGCAAAGATGATGATTCAAAGTCTACAGAAAAAAGGCAATACATGTCAATGATTGATAGATTACTATATTTGACAACATCGAGACCAGATGTAATGCAGGTAGTTGGACATGTGGCATGATTTCAAGCAGCACCAAAGGAATCACATGTCATAGCAGTGAAGAGGATTTTCATATATCTCAAAGGAACATAAGAGTTTGGATTATGGTATCCAAAAGAAAAGGATCTATCACTGATTGTCTACACAGATGCAGATCGGGCAGGTTGCATTGATGATTGAAGAAGCACCAGTGGAGCAGCGTTATACTTGGGTGAGTGTTTAGTATCATGACTAAGAAAGAAACAATCATCAATATCCTTATCTACAACCGAGGCATAGTATATTGCAACAACAAGATGTTGTACACATGTCCTATGGATGAAAAAAACTCTGACAGATATACAAGCTGAGTATGATGAGCCCATTCCAATATATTGTGATAATACAAGTGCCATCAATATCTCAAGGAACCCAGTGATGCACTCCAAGATGAAGCACATTCCAATCAAGTATCACTTTCTATGAGAATAGGTTGCAGAGAAGAACATCAGAGTTGAATATGTGGGCACAAAAGAACAAGTGGAATACACATTTACAAAACCAATTCCACGGGAAGCATTTGAGTATCTACGCAATAGACTTGCAGTAATTTTTATTCCAAAATGAATGCTTTTGAATGCTTATCTTATATGTCTTATATTTACACAAGGAAGCACCATAAAGAGGACAATTTAGGTTGGAAGATCAGTTTCAGGAAGAGTTCAGTCAGGGGGAGTATCCCCAAGGACAACTCAGTTAGGGGGAGCAACCCCAGATGGAAATATACCTTTTCCATTGATGATAAAGGGGGAGAGATTTATCATATGCAAAGGTAAATGCTTGGAGAAAGAGCACATAGGCATGGTTTCGGGGGGAGTGATGGTCACATAGGGAGCATGAGTGATATGACTTTAGTATTTCATTAGAGTGTTGCAATCAATGCCAAAGGGGGAGATTGTTGATTAATTGGGTTTGTTGTCATTGATGTCAACCCTTGAAGAAAGTCTGGTAGTGAATTTCGGTAGCACAAAGGTTTGGGTAATGGACTCAAGTTTGTTTGATGGATAATGGTATGAGTTTTGATATATTTGTAGGTAAAAATATTCTATATAGATAGTACATGTCATGCCATTTCTGGTGGTATGTGGAACGTCACATAACTTGTCACGGTTAGAGAGTTATGGCCATGTGAAGTTGGAGAATCCTCATGAGTCATCTAGAAGCCCCAAAAGGTCAAAGTAGTCAAAGTGTTTGCAAAGAATAAATTATTTAAATAATAAAGTGAAGTGATGAGTGTACTGTAAGTCAAATAGGATGCAAAAGAGTTTTTTTAAATAATAAAGTTAATGGAGAACTTACTAATTATGGAAAGTGGTTAAATTAAGTGGAAAAGCGGTTTAACCCTAAAATAAAGAAAGTGGGTTAAGATGGTTAAAAGGAAACCCCTTGAGATTTCTACATGAAAGTATAAATAAGAGGCAAGGCTCTCTCATTTAATCACACTTGAAGATCATTGAATATCTATTTTTGTTAAAGGTTATTTAGGCATGTATTATTAAGAGAGAAAAGTGTGGTAGACAAATCGCAGCAGGAAAAGTGCAGCAGAAAAACCGCAATTGAAAAAGTGCAGCAGAAAAATCGCAGTAGTGGATTCACGACAGCAAAACCGTGGTAAAAAAACACTACAAGAAGACAAAAAAGGTATGGTTCTCATATGTGTAGTGTTGAATTTATGAATCAAGTTGAGGGTTTGCCTTGTAAATATGTTGGATTCCCTCTTGGGAGTTTATGGCTTGTTGTACAGTTGATCTAAGGTAGATCTACTGAATTTTAATATTGGTTCATGTTTGAGGGATTTTGGTTGAGGTATGTTGCTGAAAGTATTGGTACAGATAGAGGTTGTATAACAGTGAGGTTCAAGCACATGGTTTGAGGTACAAAATTGTGGTATAATGTTTGAGTTATATGTGATTAGATCAGATTTGGATGATGAAATTGATGAGGGATTTTGGTTGAGGTACATGGTTGAGACAAGTAGTTGATGAGTTGGCACATACATAAGGTGTATAGTTGATGATATTGGTACATCTTGATGAGTCATAGTTTATGTGTATTTAATGCATGATTGGTACATATTTGGTGCATGGTTGATGCACTCGTTGATGGTACAGGTTCAGGTATAGGTTGGTGCATGGTTGATGCACTTGTTTATGGTATAGGTTGATTACAGGTTGTTTGGATAGGTTATTGTGACAGGTTATTTTTACAGGTTTGGTGCATGGTTGATGCATTTGTTTATGGTACAGGTTGAGGTATAGGTTGATGTATGGTACATGTTGGCACATGTTATTGGTACATGTTTTTATAGGTTTATTACAGGTTGATTAGTACATGGTTACAACAATATATCTCACAGTGATAGTCTGACAATGGTTCCATCATTCTACTTCTACCTCAGGGGGTTTGAGCCTCCTTCTGGTTGTAGCCAGAGAATTGGGGAGTTGGAGCTTCCTTTAGGTTATATCATAGATTCAAAAAATGCCAAAGAATATGCAGATATAGATCAAGAAGAATTATGTTCATCATGTCAAACAGATTCAGAAGATGAAGCGTACATAATCACCAGAGTTATGTTGTTTTGATTTAATTGTGAAAAATGCGGACATCTTGAAATAGAATGCCATGAAGGAAATGAGACACAAAAACTAATTGAAAAGGAAGACAATTATGATGCATAATTGATTAGTGCCTTATATAAACTAAGAGAAGAAAACAAGTCACTCAAGAAAGAATTGATGAAACAAAAGGAAATCGTTCACATTTTTGAAGAAGCCCAACAGGCCATCGAGAACTTAAGAACTCAACAAGAATAAGCCAGAAAGATTGAAGAAAATATTGAATATCAAAAGCAGTATTTGGAAGCCAACATAGAAGCATAGAAGGAAGAAGCATAAATGAGAGAGAAGATATTGAGAGATCATGTTTAGGAAAGAACTAACGATCTAAACCAGTTTGAGGCAGAGTTTGGTCAAGAAGAGAAAGGACTTGAAGAAGAAATAATCACATTAAAAATTCAGCTTGAAGAAGTGAAACGAACAAAATAAGTCATGAAGTCTCAGATAATGAAGAAAGAAGAATAGGTTGAGAAGCTTGAAGAAGAAGTTGTCACATTGAGAAGTAAAATCGTCAAGCTCAACCGGAACGTTGAAGAGACAGAAACATCCACATCAGTTATAGAGAATGAAGAGAAGTACTCTAGGTTGCTAGAAAAGAAGAATGAAGAAAATAGAAAGAGTTATGTAGAAGTACTCAAAGGAAGGAATCATGGTCAACTAGAATCTAAGAAAACTATTGAAGATACATCTTCAAGAAGACCATCCATGTTCAAGCCACAAAGAAGCTTCAATCATGATCATGATCAGTCAAGGAAAAAATTCATAAGGACTATGCCACAAAGAAGATCATTCACTCCCAGGTATGCAAATCTCTTTTATGGTCATATTTTTTATTGTACTAACTTTGGACATAAGGTTGCAGATTGAAAGGATTATAAAAGAAATGTTCAAGCAAGAAATGCCTATGTGGCCCCACATAACATTGAATGTTCCAAATGTCATAACTATGGACACATAGCTAGTGATTGTAGAAGCATGATCGATACTTCTATGAAAGAGAACATTGATATGAGATGTAAGAAAGTATGGATAAGAAAACACGAAGAACAGGTGAACAAAGACCAGGTCCTAGAGATCGCAAGATTGGAAGTAAAACGAGATGAAGAAAATTCTATAGAGGAAAGGAAAGATGTCAGATACATAAAGGTTTGGAAAAAAACCGAAATAAAAGAAGGACAGGTAAATTAGGAACATTTTCAAGAGATTCTACTTTCAGGCATTGGAGTGAAAGATGAATCCACGGATAGAAAGAAAGAAGTCAGAGCTCAGAGAGATGATGAATCTACCAATGAAAATGATGATGAATAATAATTAGAGAAGGAATTGTTCTGAGTCATACGACTTAGAGACTCCTAGGTAACATGAATATTAGACAGGGGGAGTCTATGTGATAGTCGTGATAGACCAAATAACCATCATTCGAGCAGCTTGCAGAGTTTGAATAGACAGATCTAGAGCAACCAGTTAGCAGAAGTACAATTAGTTGTAGTAGTGAATACTTCATGATAGTACAATGATAAATGGATTCATAAGAACACTTAGCAAGTTTGGACAGATACATGACATTAGACGAGAGCATGGATTCATATATTGGTTCAGAGACAAAGGAACATTATTGCAATGGATGATAATTACATAGGAAATGACTCAAACAATGCTAATGGATTCAAAATTGACAAATATTTTTTGGACACATAAAATGCATACAACAATTCACATTCAAAATAGAGTAATGCTAAAAAACAACAATGAAAAAAATTCCTACAAGCTATTGAAAGGAATACCAGCAAATGTGAAACACTTCAGAGTATTTGGAAGAAAATACTACATCAAAAGAGAAGATGGCAGTATGGGAAAGTTTGACTCTCGTGTGGACAAAGGAGTACTTGTTGGTTACTCAAGTACAAGGAAAGAATACAAGTGTTACAATTTGAGGTTGAACAAAGTTGTGGAAAACATCAATGTAACAATTGATAAAACATGTGGACAAGAATTAAAGGAAGAAGAAAATGAATCAATGGAACAACTTTACGAAGAAGAAGCAGAAGATGAAGAAGAAGTCTACATCGAATAACCAAAAGGATTTCAGTTGTCAGAGAACTCAAATTACATGTGCAAATTGAAGAAGGCCTTATATGGTATAAAACACACTCCTAGAGCATGGTACTTGAAGACTGGATACATATCTACAACAGGCAGGGTTCAGAAAAGGAAGTGCAGACAACAACCTCTACATCAAGGTAAATCAACGTAGTATTTTATTAATTGAAATTTATGTTGATGATATTGTTTTTGGAAGCTGTAATGACAGGTTAAGCCAAAAATTTGCAAAGGATATGCAGAATGAATTTGAAATGTCATTACTTGGAGAACTATCCTTATTTTCGGGTCTTCAGATATATCAAAGAAACCAAGGAATTTTTATTTCTCAAACTAAGTATATCAGAGAAATGCTAAAGAAGTTTAGAATGAAAGATTGAAAAATAGGTACCATTGCTATGCAAACCAGCTGCAAGTTGAGCAAAGATGACGATTCAAAGTCTACAGACCAGAGGAAATACAGTTCAATGATTGGTAGCTTACTATATGTGACAACATCCAAACTAGATGTAATGCAGGTAGTTGGACAGGTGGCATGATTTCAAGTAGCACCAAAGGAATCACATGTCGTAGCAGTGAAGAGTATTTTTAGATATCTCAAAGGAACACGAGAGTTTGGATTATGGTATCCAAAAGGAAATGATCTATCACTTATTGCCTACACAGATGCAGATTGGGCAGGTTGAATTGATGATCGACGAAGCACCAATGGAGAAACATTCTACTTGGGTGAGTGTTTAGTATCATGGCTAAGCAAGAAACAATCATCAATATCCTTATCTACAGATGAGGTAGAGTATATTGCAGTAGCAGGATGTTGTACATAGGCCCTATGGATAAACACAACTCTGGCAGATCTACATGTTGAGTATGATGAGCCCATTCCAATATATTGTGATAATACAAGCGCCATCAGTATCTCAAAGAACCCGATGATGCACTCCAAGACGAAGCACATTCCAATCAAGTATCACTTTCTACGAGAACAGGTTGCAGAGAAGAACATCAGAGTTGAATATGTGGGCACAAAAGAACAAGTGGCAGACATATTTACAAAACCGATTCCACGGGAAGCCTTTGAGTATCTACGTCGGAGACTCAGAGTAATTTCTATTCCAAAATGAATGCTTTTGAATGCTTATCATATATGTCTTAGATTTACACGAGGAAGCACCATAAAGAGGAAACTTTAGGCTGGAAGATCAGTTTCAGGAAGAGTTCAGTCAGGGGGAGTATCCCCAAGGACAGTTCAGTTAGGGGGAGCAACCCCGGTTGGAAAGATACCTTTTCCATTGATGAAAAAGGGGGAGAGATTTATCATATGCAAAGGTAAATTCTTGGAGAAAGAGAAAATATGCATGGTTCCAGGGGGAGTGATGGTAACGAGAGGAGCATGAGTGATATGACTTCAATATTGCATCAGAGTGTTGACATCAATGCCAAAGGGGGAGATTGTTGATTAATTGGGTTGGTTGTCATTGATGTCAACCCTTTAAGAAATTCTAGTAGCACAAAGGTTTGGGTAATGGACCCAAGTTTGTTTGATGGATAATGGTATGAGTTTTGATATATTTACAGGGAAAACTATTCTATATGGATAGTACATGTCATGCCATTTCCCGTGGCATGTGGAACGTCATATAACTCCTCATGGTTAGAGAGTTATGGCCATGTGAAGTTGGAGAATCCTCATGAGTCATCTAGAAGCCCCAAAAGGTCAAAGTAGTCAAAGTGTTTGCCAAGAAGAAATTATTTCAATAATAAAGTGAAATGATGAGTGTACTATAAGTCAAAGAGGATGCAAAATATTTTTTTTAAATAATAAATTTAATGGAGAACTTACTAATTATGGAAAGTGGTTAAGTTAAGTGGACAAGTGGTTATAAGTGGGTTAATCCTAAAATAAAGAAAGTGGTTTAGGATGGTTAAAAGGTAACCCCTTGAGGATGCTACATGAAAGTATAAATAAGAGGCAAGGCTCTCTCATTTAATCACACTTGAATATAATTGAATATCTATTTTTGTGAAAGGTCATTTGGGCAGGTATTATTGATAGATAAAAGTGCGGCAGACAAATCGCAGCAGGAAAAGTGAGGCAGAAAATCCGCAGTAGAAAAAGTGCGGTAGTGGATTCACGACAGAAAAACCACAACAACAGAATGCTACAAGAATAAAAAAAAGTGTGGTTCTCATATGTGTAGTGTTGAATTTATGAATCAAGTTGAGGGTTTTCCTTGTAAATATGTTGGATGCCCTCTTGGGAGTTTATGGCTTGTTGTAGAGTTGATCTGAGGCAGATCTAATGAAGTTTAATATTGGCTCATGTTTGAGGGCTTTTGGTTGAGGTATGTTGTTGAAGTTATTGGTACAGATAGAGGTTGTATAACAATGAGGTTCTAGCACATGGTTTGAGGAACAAACTTATGGTATATTGTTTGAGGTATATGTGATCAGATCATATTTGGATGATGAAATTGTTGAAAGATTTTGGTTGAGGTACATGTTGGGTACATGGTTTAGACAATTAGTTGATGAGTTGGCACATACACGAGGTGTATAGTTGATGATGTTGGTACATCTTGATGAGTCATAGTTTATGAATATTTGATGCATGATTGATACATATTTGGTGCATGGTTGATGCACTAATTGATGGTACAGGTTGATGTACAGGTTGGTGCATGGTTGATGCACTTGTTTATGGTATAGGTTGATTACAGATTGTTTGGACAGGTTATTTGTACAGGTTTTGTGCATTTTTGATGCATTTGTTTATGGTACAGGTTGAGGTATAGGTTGATATATGGTACATGTTGGCATATGTTATTGGTACATGTTGATTACAGGTTGATTGGTACATGTTTACAACAATATATCTCACAGTGATAGTGTGACAATGGTTCCATAATTCTAATTCTATGTTAGGGGGTTGGATCCTCCTTCTGGTTGTAGCCAGAGAATTGGGGAGTTGGAGCTTCCTTCGGGTTGTATCTTGAGAAACTAGAGGGTTGGATCCTCCTTCTGGTTGTAGCCAGAGAATTGGGTAGCTGGAGCTTCCCTTAGGTTGTAGCCTGAGAATTTAGGGGGTTGGAGCCTCCTTCCAGTTGCAACTTGAAAACAAAGGAAGTTGGTGCTTCTCATGAATGTAATTCTTAAAGACATATAAGAAAAACATTCCGTGGTTTTCTCCTGCTTTGGGTTTCCACGTAAAAACACTAGTGTACTGTGTATGTGTATGATTTCTCATTTGTTCATTGTTTATTTACGCTGTAACTATTGGATGATAATGCTACATTGATATAACACTTGCATTTTGTGGTTAAAAAGGATTATATTTCTCTATTACTGATTCACCCCCCTCTCAGTAATCCAACACTTCATTTTCCTCCGGGCCTTCAACCCCTTCTTCCCATGAAATGAGGTACAATCCCTTCTTGGGTTAGTGCACCTGAAAATCCAAAAATATGAGGGGACGAAAAGGAAAAAGTATGAAAAGTGATAAGTGTGATCGAGAATGGTATGATGACTCATCAAGGAGGCCTCCCAGTAGCAAAACTTTCCATGAGGGTAACCACTTACTAGGACACAATGCCAACCACCAAGGTGAAACAAGGCAAGGAGCATAATTTTTAAGCAAACATTTTCAAAATTAAGAAAAGACCTTTTGAAACATATTCAAATGCTTCATTTATTAAAATGACACTTACCACAACACCAAACTTGTTACCTCATGGAGCAAGTCCCGCTGTCCTATGTGAGAAAAGCTGGTGTGGTGAATGGTGCAACCATTAATCTCATGGTGATGAGTGGTGTGATGTGGGGCTCTGCTTACTAATCTGTCTCTCGGTACTCCATGTCTACAACCTGAGGGCCTCGAGACATATATAACCTTAGTTATCCCTTGAAATGGGGGATAACATGTGGCTCCTACTTGAGAACATGTGCTCGTTGTAGAGTGCACGATAAATGAAACATCGCCTGGTAAGACTTGTGCCTACGTACATGGAAACAAAAAACTATGAAATCTAGGGTGGCTCACTCACCCTTTGTTCATATAACCAATATCTTGAAAATCAAGATTAACAATTAATTCTAGAAAAGAAAATTTCACATTTTTCCAAAATTTATAAACTAACATGTAATATGATGAAAGTAAATTACATAAATCAATGATGCACAAATGAAAGTAAATAAAAATGAAAAATCAGATATGACATGCAAGCATGACTAAATGCAACTAAACTATCATGAGAAAGCAAATTCAAATGCAAGGATAAGAAAATGACCTACGTACTTACCTCGGGCTTTGGCCCTGAAGAAGTCAGGTTTCTTGAACATAGGGTCGGAGAAGAGATCCATCAACTGGTAATTGCATCTTTCTCCCATCCATGGTGGATAAATAATAGCTTTCCTTCTTGGACTTCTTCTTGACGATGTAGGGGCCAAGCCATAAGGCATTATTCTTCTAATCGTACTTGGGCTTTCCCTTCCTCTTATCTCAATGAGTGCAAGATTTCCTTTAGTGAATTTTATGTAAGGTATGTTCTCAATGTAAGGGTATGAAGGTGGTTCTCCATTTGCCATACCTTTAATGACCTTTTCATGTTATTTATCTCTTTTATCTTCTTCTTTCTTTAGTATCTTGATGGACCCCGGTTCTATTCCTTGGAATTTTGAAAGATTTTCTTTGTATTCATTTGTCCTTGGAAGTAGAGTATATAGGGAGTCCTCCTGCATAAAAGGTAGGTCCCGTGGATCATACTCAATGGTATCCTGAGCTTCATCAAAGTCATCCTTGCTACTGTAGTCAAGATCATTTTGATGAAACACATGTTTCCTAGACACCTCACGTTTATAGAGAATATCAAAAGTACCATCTCCCATAGGAATATGTGCATGAGTAAGGTCCATGCTGGGAAATACACCGAGAGTGTCAACCCAACTTATTGATAAGAGAATCCCCCAAGCATTTGGAACATCAATCACCACTATGCTCATGAGGAGGAAAATGTGAGGGAAATATTCCAAGTATACCTCCACATCTTCTATTAGACCATAAAAGTTCACCTTCTTAGAATCATTGCCACAAAAATTTCCATATGGACGAGTTGTTTTCAAACCAATTTGTTTCATAACCTTCAAAGACATCACATTTGTCGAAGCCCCATAATCTAGCATACAATTGTTCAAATGAAGACCATTCACACCCAAAGAAATATAAAAGGGAGGGTTTACATCCCTTTTCCGTCCATGATACATAATGTTTAGGATCACAGGAGGGTATTCCCCTGATATGGTACTTTCAATGCCTTCGATACTTCTCTTTTGAAGCAAGGGATCTTGCACATTTCCACCATAGGAACTGACATATTCATTTTTACAATCATGGTTGGGATGTCTATGTTCAATTAGATTTCTTCATCTGTCTATGTTGGTCTTGGAAGTAAGTCACAAACCAAAGGTGGGGGAGGTGGGATGACCTTCTTTGTTGGTTGAGGTGGAGCTTCCTTTATTGGCTGAGATGGAGCTTGCTTTTCTGGTAGAGGGACAAGAGTTTTATTCCTTCTTGCATATGTCAAGATTTCCCTCTTGTTCAATTCTTTCCTATGATATTTGTTCAACTGATTAAGGAATCTAAGTCAAACTTCTCTAGCTCCCCTCTTCCTAACTTCATGAATTTGTTCCTACGTAATGTTTACATACTCATCATCATCCTAGAAGGTGCAAATTGTGTCTATGAAGCTCATAATTCCATGAGAATCCTCCTCTCCTATGGGAAATTCATCTTCTAGATAGGGTTATTGACAAGGAGAACACCATGGTGATTCCTCCAAATTGACCATCCCAACAGGGTTCAAAGTGTCGGGAGCCTTTGCCTCTTGTTGAGGTTTTTCCTTCCAACCTATAGCATCCCTCTGTTGTCTGATGAATGGAGGTCTTGGAGAAGACTGATTTCTTTCCATACGTGTCATTAGGTTCATAACTTGATTCTGAGTTTGGACAAACTGAGCATTCATTTGATCAAGCTTCTGAGCTAAGAGATTTATTGGATATAACACATTGTTTGTTGTTGTCTTTCTATTTTCTTCCGTCTTGGTACTGATATGGCTCAATATTGGAGTAAAGAATATTCTCTTCGATTTATGCACTGTATTCTTTGGATTTTTCCAAAGTGTTGGGTTTCTTATCCCTTAGAATGAAACCAAATTGTCCTTAAAAGGCATTCACATATAAGGGAAGAACAATTGCTTCAGATGGGAACAAATCCTTCGGATTTGGATATGAGATTATCAAATTTGGTGTCAAATTCACTCACTGTCTCATTGTTGAAAAGTCAACAAGAAACATGTGTCTAATTTATTTTTCCCTTAAATAAATTGGACAATAAATATTAATCTATTATCTCATTTATAATTGAGTGATTTGGAATTGTAAGTGTAGTTAAGTGAGTTAAGCTCAGTTGTACTAGTTGTAACTAAACTTACATTAGTGAGAGTTCAGTAAATCAGTGAACTCACATGCAACTGAAGATTCACCACAGTTAAATACATGCATGTCAGATCCAGTGGAGACCCAGTTGAGATAACAGGTGAAAGGGACAGTTTGGCTATCAGTTGTGATTTGAGTGAAGTGCACTCATGCAATCACACATGCAGTGGATATGCTTATGAGCATGTGCAAACTAGGCAATTCGAATTCATTGTGAGAATTCCAATTGCAGGGATTTTGCAGAGGAGGCAGGCTGTCTGGACACAGAGAATTGGCACATGTATTTGCTGATCTGTGTATGACAGTGTGAGATGATTGTATTGTACTGAGAGATCTTGGATTAGAGTTTTGTATGAGATTGTTTCATGATCCATGATGTACATAATATATGATAGTGGGGTTTTTAGCTTTACGCTTTCCCGAAAAAACTTATGTGTTATGTGTTCTTGATATTTCACTTTGTGAACGTGGTTTAATTTTCCGCAAGAATAATAGTAGAAGCGATTTTGTATTTAACAGTGGCATATAATTGTTAGATGAGGATAATTGTAGGAAACACTTAATTTTTATTGAAATTTCTACATGGTATCAGAGCCATGGAGCCACGGAAGTGAGGTGCGAACATAATAGTATTTTCGCAGGTCTTGTCTCTGGCAGGGTGTGAACCTTAGTAATGAAAACTTCTCACATTTCTGAATGCTGGAATTCTCGCACCCTACTCAAAGGAGAGGTGCGAACTTCATTGAGATTCTCACAGACTGCTTAAAGGAGAGGTGCGAACCTCCCTCACCCCACTGTGCATTACAGTGAGAACTTCCTCCAAGAGTTCGCAGGCTAGACACTGGTAGGGTGTGAACTTCCCTCAGGCTTCTCTCAGGTGGGGTGCGAACCTCCCAGGGCAAGAGGAATTGCAGCAGTTGAGTTTTGTGGTTGGATAACATTCGAATTTGCAGAAGGACTTTCTTGGTGCGACAATTGATTCAAGATCGAAATGGATTTCAATGGCTTGAGGTTGGAGTATGCACTTGAGGGTAGCTCAAACTACATTTATTGGAAGGATAGGATGGAAGTAGTACTCGAAGACAATGGCTTGAAGAAATACATTGACAAAGATGTTCCTAAGTCGGATGTGGTAGACAAAGCAAATCTTGATGCATGGCAAAATAAAGTGGCAAAGGCGAGGATGATTCTGTTGGAGGGAGTACAAGACCACATTGTCTCAAGTCTCCATGGGAAAACCACACCACATGCAATGTGGAAGGTTTTGATGGATCTGTTCCAAAACAACAACGACCATAGGAAATTGGCACTCAAAGAGAAACTCAGGAAGATCAAGATGGAGAAGGGCGACTCCATTGAAAAATATCTCGCGAAGTTTGTCCAATGTTGGGATGATCTTGGAAGTTTGGGAATAACAATCACTGCTGATGATTTGGTGAGCTTGGCTCTCTTAAGAATTCCCAAGAGTTGGCACAGTTATCAAGACTCTATCAATGGAAGGGAAAAATTTCCAGATTGGGAACGACTATGGTCGGATCTAGTGCAAGAGGAGTTCAGGTGGAACACTAGAGATGGATCTTCATCAAAGAATGATGATGAAGAGGATTGTGCTTTGACCGCCAAGGCAAGGAAAGGGAAATGGAAGAAATTCCATTCAAAATATGAGTCTAAAGTCAAGAAGCTATATTTGTCCAAAGTGAAGTGTTTTTACTGTCATGAACATGGGCATCTCACTACTAACTATCCGCAGAAGAGGAAGAACAAGACGGTTGCTGGAGCTGCAACCGGTGAGGCTCTTGTCTCGCAATTTGAACTTGACTTCTCTTTGATCGCATGCATGGCTTCAAGTGCATCGGGATCGGTGTGGTATTTAGATAGTGGCGCTTCCTTCCACATGACGGGAGATAAAGAGTCTTTCAGTGACTTGGAGGAGAAAGATATCAGAATGCATATAGAGATGGACGACTATGGACGATACAGTGCAACTGGTATTGGTACCATTACCTTTCAGAAAGAGTCAGGTAAACCATTTCAATTGAAAAATGTTATGCATGTTCCAGGTTTGAAGAAAAACTTGGTCTTAGTCACAATGTTGGAGGACAGAGGCTATGACATTGTTTTTAGTAGTGGGAAAGCGTTCCTGCGATATAAAGCAACGGGTCAAGTCAAGAAGATAGGGATTCGAGTTAAGAATCTCTACATGCTAGAGGTAGATGACTGCGGTGCCATGATGGGTAAGGCAGATAAAGTGGTGAGCCGGGATGAGGGTGAATTATGGCACAAGCGATTGGGACATCTTCATCATTGAGCCTTGAAGATCATGCAACAAATATCTACTGGACTTCCAAGGGGAACACTTGCTCAGTTGGATCAGTGCAAGGGGTGCACCTTGGGGAAGTATGTAAAGTCCACCTTGTTAACAACAATTCTTGTCTTGGGAACAAGAATATTCAGGTCTGCAAGTTGCACGAGAAGCACCCAAGCACAACACGAAAAAATCTCGTTTCAGGCTTCCAAGCAAGTAAACGGGTGAAATTATGTTGTCAACGACCTAGATTCATCCATAGGAGCAGATCGACGGTCGGCGGGAAATTGCGGTTAGCGGAGTTGCACCGGGATTAGCGCGATGGGTAGCGTCTATATTGCATGCAAGAAAAGATATCAGTCATCCATCCAAAGGACGCGTGGCACGAGATCTAGTCACGTCGGCATTTCGACATTCGGGAGTTCGAAGGGTGAGGGTTTCACGTCGTTCTACATCTCGAAACCCCGAACCCCGAAACGTCGATAAGCGCCTTTGAAGATAAGCCTATGGTCCT
>SNQJ01S0065948.1:18525-49985 GCA_010110895.2 Picea sitchensis | reverse complement strand
TATCTTTTTCCAGTTACATTTCCCTTTGGGCCTTCCACCCCTTCTTCCCATGAAATGAGGTACAATACCTTCTTGGGTTAGTGCACCCGAAAATCCCAAAAGATAAGGGGAGAAAAAGGAAGGAGTCTGAAAAGTGATAAGTATGATTGGGAATGGTACGATGAATCATCAAGGAGACCTCCCAGTATTAACCCTTTCCTTGACAGTGACCACTTACTCAAACACAATGTCAACTGCTAAGGTGAAACAAGGCAATGAGCATAATTTCCAAGCAAACATTTTCAAAATCAAGGAAAGGCCTTTTGCAACATATTAAAATGCTTCATTTATTAAGTGGTCACTTACCACAACACCAGACTTGTTAGCTCATGGAGAAAGACCTGCCATCCTCTGTGAGCCAAGATAGTGTGGTGAATTGTGCAACCATCGATCTCATGGTGATGAGTGGTGTGACATGGGGTTATTCTTATTGGTCTGTCTCTCGGTACTCCATGTCTACAACCTAAGGGCCTCAAGACATCATCTCCTTATTTATCCCTAGAAATGAGGGATAATAGGGCCATTCGTCACTACAATATTTAGGCCGGAGTATAACTCTACAGGAGTAAAAGAAAAAAAAAAATCTTGCTAACACCCTTATTCGAGATTTATCCCATTGGATTCCTCTCTTTTCCCCGATCATCATGATAACAATCTTTTTTAAGCCTTTTTTTTTCCATGGACTTGACCCCCTTCCCGACACCCTTATTTGTGACCTATCCCATTGTATTCCCCTTTTTCTCTAATCATCGTGGTACCTCTCACTTATAAGTTTTTTCTTTCTTTAGTCCCACCTACCCTTCTCGGATCCCTTATTTGACACCTATCCCATTGGCTTTCCCTTGTCGCCCTGATTGTCGTGATATCTATCACCTATCCATTGTTTTCAGTGGATCCACTCCCCATTCCTAACACTCCCACTTTCCACAAGGCCAACACTCACACCCAATACCTGCAGGTCAAAATAAGACAAAACAAGGCCCATTTTTACCATCTTGAGGACCAAGTCCAAACTGAATTTTGCAGAGTCGAGGACCAATTTTCCAAAGTTGATGCCCGATTTGACCAATTAAAGGGTAAAATTGATACTCTCACTACCTCTCTCTGCCCATTGCTGAATCGATCCCAGGACCACCCCTTCCCTGAACAACCCTTCCAAGTCGATGGTGGTAAATATTCCCATACTATTGCCTTTCATTCCAACCCCTTTCATCTTTACCCATGTCTTCCCCGAGTTGAGGTCAATAAATTTTATGGCTTCGATCCCACTCGCTGGGTCACCCAAATGGAGATTATTTTTCTTTGCATGGAATTATTGATGAGTTCGCCAAACTTCATTATATTTTTCTCTATCTGGATCCTGAATACTTGCAATGTTGCAATGGCGTAAAAATGCACGACATGGGTATGTTGCTTGGACCCAGTTTGTTGCAGAGTTTTATGAACATTTTGACACCAACACCCACTATTTAGGTCATTTGACCAAGTTGAAACAATATGGAATAGTGGAAGACTTTATAACTTCCTTTAAGCATTTGGATTTCATAACAGAGGTTATAACATATCCCTTCTTCAGGGAATGTTTTATTAGTGGCCTAAATGATGAAATCCGAGCCCAGGTCATTATGGCTCGCCCCCAAACTTGGATGAAATCTACTAAATGTGCCAAAGAAGCACAACATGTTGTTTTTTCCTAGAACAACAAACCCTCTTTTATTCCTCACCCTCAACCTACCAATACTACCCCTCGTCCCACCCCTCTCAAGATCCAGAAATTAACTTGGGCATAAATGATTGAATGCCAACTCAAGGGTCTTTTCTATAATTGTGATGAAAAATATTTTTCTAGGCAAAAGTGTAAGGAAAAGAAACCTTTTATAGCCACTTATGAGGATGTTGATGAACATAAGGCCAAAGTCTCCCCTGTGGAGGAGCTACCCCCAACATATTATTCTACTCTGCTTGTTGACCCACCAAAAGTTGAACCTTTGATTTCGCTGCATGCCCTCACTGGCTTCTCTGCTCCCCAAACCCTCAAGATAATTGGCTACATTAAGCATAGGAAAGTCATCATCCTTGTTGACAATGGTAACACTCATAATTTTATTCACTGCCACAATTCCCAAGAAATCAATTTCTATATTTGTGTCGTCAACAAATTTCAAATCATGTGCCAATAACGGTTCCATGAAATGTGGTGGGCATTGTGAAAATGTGCGCCTACAAATTGGTCAGTACCACTTGAAATCTCATATGTTTGCTATCAACGTGGGCGGTTGTGACATTGTGTTATGGTTACGCACTTTGGGCCCCATTCTCATTGATTTTAAAGAATTAACCATGCAATTCCAACATGAAGGACAACAGTGTAAGTTCCAAGGCATCACAACAAGCTCCCTGGAGATCATCCGTTCCCATTGAATGGAAAAGCTTCTCAAAAAAGGTCATTTGGGCATTATTTCCCAACTCCATTCCAGTCAAACAGTTGAGATTCCCTTTGTGAATCTTAACCTCCAATGTATCCTCTCCAAACATCGAGCTATTTTTTCTAGTCCCCATGGACTTCTTCCTTCTCATGGTGTTCATAATCATTCGATTCCTCTCGTCCTGGGAAGTCCTTACTGTCATCCCTTTTCCCAAAATAATGAAATTGTTTCTCAACATGAGTGTTATCTATCCTAGAACCAACCCCTATTCTTATCTTGTGGTCATGGTACTCAAGAAAGAAGGCACTTGGGGCATGTGTCCAGACTTTCGATCCCTCAACAAAATCACCATCAAAGAAAAATTTCCCATTCATATCATTAATGATCTATTGGACGAATTAAGAGGTGCTCAATACTTTACTAAACTTGATATTCGTCCTAGCTATCACTAGATACGTATGAAAGAGGAATATATTCCCAATACTGCATTTCAAACTCATGAGGGTCACTATGAGTTCTTAGTAATGCCCTTTGGCCTGTGTAATGCTCCCTCCACTTTCCAAAGTCTCATGAATCATGTATTTCGTCCTTTTATCCATTATTTTGTCCTAGTTTTATTTGATGATATTATCATCTATAGTAAAACTTGGCTAGCCTAGTTCGCTCATGTGGATCATGTTCTCCATCTAATATCTTAGCACCAACTTTTCCTTAAACAATCTAAATGTTCCTTTAGTGCCTCGAAAGTGGATTACCTGGGTCATATTGTCAGCACAGATGGTGTACGGGTGGATCCTATGAAAATTTAAGCTATGTAGGATTGGCCTTGATCTAAAAATCTTAAGATCTTGCATAGTTTTCTGGGTTTAACGGGCTATTATTGCAATTTTCTTCATAATCATGACAAAATTGCAGTACCTCTCATTGCTCTCCTTAAAAATAATGCTTTCACTTGGACTCCAACAACTGATCAATCCTTTTGCACCTTGAAAGAGGCTATGTGCATGACTCCTATCGTGGCACTTCCTAAATTCACAAATAATTTTGTCCTATAATGTGATGCCTCGAGGAAAGAAATTGGTGCAATCCTCATGCAAGATGGCAGGCCTTTGGCCTTCACTAGAAAACAACTTTCGAAGAGACATTTGGGCCAATCAATCTATGAAAAGAAAATGTTGGCTATTTTGCATGTTGTGGATCTATGACATCTTTATCTATTTGGGAAATGCTTCCAAAGTAAAACTGATCACCAGAGCCTCAAGTAGTTTTTGGAACAATGAATTTTATCCCCGAAGCAACAAAAATGGGCGACCAAGCTATTTGAATATGATTATGAGATCATTTAAAATAAGGGAAAATAAAATGTGATTGCTGATGCTCTTTCTAGGAAGTATGAAGAAGAAGGGTTCACCTTTTCCCTCTCCTTCATTGTCCTAGATTGGTTCCAAGTTGTTCACGAGGAATGGCTGCAAGACCCCAAACTTTCTCACCTGATCCAACAATTGCAACACCATTCTCCAGCTTCTCCAGGGTAATCTTGGCATAATGAATATATTCACTACAAAGGTCATTTGTATTTAAGAAAACAATCATAACTTAAATCAATGATGCGTTTTGAGCGTCATGCTTCACCGACAACTGGGAATTCATGGTTTACCAAAACCTATGAACACGTCAAATGTTCTTTTTTTTCTGGGAAGGTATGAAACAATATGTTCTCACCTTTGTGGTTGAATGTGAAGTCTATCAATGCAACAAGGTAGAAACAATAAAAGATCTAGGAACACTCCAAATGCTTCTGATTATCCTTGCTATTTGGAGGGATAATTCTATGGATTTCATTGTTGTCTTACCTAAATCAGGAAATAAATCAGTCATCATGGTGGTAGTTGACCATCTTTCCAAATATGATCATTTATGTGCTCTTCAACACCCATTCACCGCATCCATAATGGCTCAAATTTTCATGGATAATATCTTCAAACTTCATGGCATGTGTCATTTTATTATCTCTGATTGAGATCCAACTTTCACCAATAATTTTTGGAAAGAATTGTTCAGGCTCCAGGGAATGCAATTGCATCTCAGCACCACCTATCATCCCTAGAATAATGGCCAAACTAAATTCATCAACAAATGTTTAGAAACATATTTGTGGTGTTTTTCATTTGACAGAAAAATCAATGGGCTCAGTGGTGACCCCTAGCTGAATGGTGGTACAACACATCTTACCATACAACTACTCACATGACACCCTTTGAAGCAGTCTATGGATAAAATCCATCGTCGATTATCTCATACATACCAGGTGTCTCAAAGTTTCAGGATGTAGACAAAAATCTTACAGTCTACAAGGCCATTCTCCATACCCTCAAAGAAAATTTGTTCATGGATCAAAATCACATTAAGAAACAAGTAGATCAGGGTTGTTTTGAACATTAATTTGCTGAAGGGGACTAGGTGTTTCTTCATTTGCAACCTTACAAGCAGTATTCACTCAAAGTTGAACATTGTCAGAAACATGCTCCCAAATTTTATAGTCCTTATACAATTCTCAAGCGAGTGGGGCCCATGGCCTACAAGTTAGCTTTTCCTAGTCATTCTAAGCTCCATCCCATTTTTCGTGTCTCATGCTTAAAGAAAGTGATTGGAACTGAGTTCCAAATGCAAACTAGTCTCCTTGAGTTGGATGAAGAAGGTTCCATTTACCTGTAGCCACAAGCATTCTTGGACCAATGAGAGTGTCATCTTCATCAACACACCATAAAGGAAGTGTTAGTTCAATGGAAAGATACAACTCCAGAAGATGTCACCTGGGAGCCGACCACCATTTTTGCAACAATTTCCTCATCTCAAGCCTTGAGGACAAGGTTGTTATTCAAGGGGGAGGTGTTGTGGGTGGGAAAACCCCCTATGGACTAGCACTAAGGTTTCTGTAATGCATGCAAAAATGACCATCTAAAGTCTCCTACTTTTTACCATCATCCCAACATAGACCCCACATTCATACATAAACACAAGGGTAAAAGGATTAAGTTACTCTACCTTGAATTCTACGTTTGGTGTCGATCCTTTTGCGTTCAGTTGCTCCTTGACTGCAAGTCTCCTCCCAAATCCAACCTGCATTCACAAACATACAAACAAAGAACTCCAAACATGCATCTTATATATGAACTAGTGGGTTAGAGGTTCTAATAAAATATAATCAAAATTGAATATTGAACACCTTATATGGCGAGACGGGAAAAGTAATTCTTTTTATTAATCTCACAAAAGTAACTTACAATGGTCAGATCGACCACTGCTCCTCGAATCTGGTCTTGGGATCCTCTTCAACTATGCACCAACTACTTCCACATATGCTTCTCCGCACAAAATGGTTGCAAAAGATTGGGGCAAGGGGAATACAAAAAAGGGTAGAGTTTCTTTGCTATTATTTTTCTCTTTAAATGGGACCCCTACCTCTTCTTTTATAGGCTAGAAGAGGGTAGTTATCTGGTTGAGTGACTGGCTATGGGTGGTCAAACAATTTAGGAAATTACCTGGAAATATGTATTCCGTCTGCAACTTTATATTTTTTGTGATTTTGTCAATATACGTGGGATGTAATGGATTAGCTAGCGTATATACGCGGACAACAGTGGTGTAGGGAGTGTATGCCTTCAAAAGGGTGGCTTTTTAGAAGAGTTGTTCAATGGTGTCTTGGAAAAAATGGCAAGTGAGATGGCCTGATGCCAGGTATGCCTGTCTGGTGAAAATTAGGGCTATAACAAGAGGGCATGTTAAGGACCTAACCTCCCTAACCCCTCACATAGGTAGAATAATATATTTTCCATGTAATAAAGGCTGGCATTATTTAAGAAGGCCTATTTAATAAACATGAACAAGTCAATGTAACAAGACCTAATATAAGCTTCTGGATCTAGAAAGATCTTCCTTTAGAATGTTCTTTAGAAGATAGAATTAGTATAAATAAGAGTAGGAGGCATGAGAAATATTTGTCTTGAGAATTTTTGTAATAGAGCGCTTCTCTGTTGGAGGTTGTCCCCTCGAAGAGGCAAGTGAACATTTCTTTCTATCAATAAATGTATCATTTTGGCCGTGGTTCTCTACATTTTGTTTTTCATCTTGTATTTTCTGTACTATTTTTGTTTTCTACTTAATATAATAGATCTTGTACCTAACATCTTAGATGAAAGGAAACTTTGGTACCCTTCTTAGTTATATCTCAGAAAGCATGGTCTTGGAGGAAGGTTGCTTAGTCTAGACTTTTCAAACCTTTGAGGATGCAGAAAAAATTTGAAATCAATGGAAATGGGGATCACATGATTTATACCTCAAAAAGTGGCACCTAGAATTTTATGCTCATTCTTCCCAACTTTATTTTACCCCAATCTAGGTTTATATGCCTAGACTTCCCCTAATCCTTTGGTCTAAGGAAGTGTTTAATGAAATTGGAAATTCTCTATGTATTTTTTATGAAGCATATAGTTCCTATCATGACATGCGACACATAGGGATGGTAAGAGTATTGGTAGGCCTTGATCTTTTCAAGGGTCTAGTAGATTCCATAATGATTCAGAAAGGTCCAATTATATTCTACCAGACCCTCAATTATGAAGGAATCCCCTTCAAATGTGGAAGATGTCATGAATATGGAAATCAAGTAAACAATTGTGCTCTCAGGAACACCAACAAAATTTGGATTCAGAAGTTTCCTCCACCTCTAAAGAACCCAAAATCTACTCTTCAAGAAGATAATCTTGTTGATAGATTGGGTTGGTTGTCATTGATGTCAACCCTTGAAGCAAGTCCGATAGCCAATTCCAGTAGTCTAGGAGGTGTGTTTAAGGAACCCAAATTTGATCAAGTAATATTGACATGAATAATAATATAATTGCATGTAAGACTATCATAGATGGATAGTACACATCGTGCCATTTCTAGTGATATGTGGTATGCCATGTGGTTCCTCATAGTTGAGGAGATATGGCTTTGTGAAGTTGGAGGACCCTCTAGAGTATTCTAGAAACCCCTAGAAGGTCAAAAAGAAGTCAATTATTCTAGAAGCTCCTAGAAAGTCATCAAGTAGTTGGCTAGTCAAAGTGGTTACAACTATACGTTGATTATGGATAAAGTTGTTGCAATAAGAAAATAATTAAAAATAAATTAGTTGCAACAAGAAGTTATGAGTTTACTAATAATGGGTAAAGTAGTTGCAACAAGAAAGCAGGTTAGCCCTATAAGAGGGAAGATGGGAAAAACATTTAGAAGATGGACCCTAAAGGAAGGCACTTGGAAAGTATAAATAAGAGATCAAGAGACTCCCATTAGAATCTATTGAGCTCATTGAATATCTATGTTGTAAAGTGTTATGGGCAGGTACTATTGACAAATATGAAGTAGTGAGTCTGAGGCAATGAAGTTCAGTAAAGAGAGAAGTTGTAGGAGACGAAGGGATGGAGTTGAGATTACTGTTATAGAATTTTCCTAAATCTATATGTGAGTTGCAGTGAAGGAAGAGCGTGGAAATCCATGAGTTGTAGTGAAGGAAGAGTGTGGACATCCACATGGTTCAGTGAAGGAAAAAACAAACTCTTGGAAAAGCAAAGAAATATGCAAGTTGCAGAGCCATCGGGGAGCAAACATCTGCGAGCCATAGTGGGATAAAGCGCAGACATCTACGAGCCATAGTGGGATAAAGCGCAGACATCTGCGAGTTTACCGAACACAAGGCACATATCTATTGAAAAATACCAAGCTTTGAAGATCAAATCTATCAGGTCAGCTACAGGTTGAGAGGTATGGTTTACTATGTATATTAGTGTCTATATTATGCAGAAGTCTAACACATAAATTTCTTGGTAGTTAATGAGTATTTGAATTGGAAGAAATTATTATGGATCTTGGAAAGAAGGTTTGTGACATAAGGGTTTGAGTGGAGTTGATGAAGTATAGCAATAGTGACATGTAGTGACAGATCTGATTGGTTGAGGAGATTATTGTGACAGGTTGTTGGTACATGTTTATGTGATAAATTGACAGTGGAAGTATAAGTATTTTGGTACTTATATTTCAAGGTGGTTGGATGGGGTAAGGAAAGGGGGTTGTAGCGTCCTTCTGGTTGGTGCTGAAAAACTAAGGGAGTTGTATCTTCCTTTAGGTTGAAGCCTGAGAAACCAGGGGGTTGTAGACTCCTTCCAATTGTAGTTGGAAAACAAGGAAGTTGGTGCTTCCTATGAATGTACTTCTTTTGACATATAAGAAAATCATTATGTGGTTTTCTCCCGCATTGGGTTTCCACATAAAATACTAGTGTACTTGTGTGGTTTCTTATTGTTCATTGTTCATTTATACTGCTCATGATGTTTTGGATGATATTCATGCACTACTCATAAAGCTAAACAATACATATTGTGGTTAAAACGTAATAAAATTGCTAATATTGATTCACCCCCCTCTCAATATTCCAACAAATGGTATCAGAGCAGGTTCTTCAATAAGTAGTCTAACCACTGGAAGGAGATCATGGAATATGCTACGATTGGAGCACCACAATTTGATGGTCATAATTATGCATTATGGAATATAAGAATGAAAACCTTTTTACAGGAATAAGGATTTGATGTCTGGCGAGCAATAGTATATGGGTACATAACACCAACCACTCCCCCAACAGAAAAGGATGGAAAAAAACTCAAAGAAAACAACTCAAAGGATAAAGGTACTATTTTAAGTAGTCTTGTTAATTCAATATTTGTCAAAGCTATGCATTGTGATTCTGCAAAAGATCTTTGGGATATGCTTCAAAAGATTTATGAAGGAGATGTAAAAGTTAAGGGAGATAAACTCCAAACCTTCAGAGCTAAGTTCGAACAATTGAATATGAAGGAAGACAAAGACATTGCATCCTACCTTCTATGAGTTGATGAAATAGTGAATACTATTAAAGGTCTGGGAGAAAAGATGAAGGAATTAGTTGTCGTTTATAAAGTGCTAAGGTCGATACCTATGAGACTTGATCCAAAGATCTCAACCCTGGAAGAAAGAACATATCTAGCCACCTCGAGCATGGATGAACTACATGGGATACTCACCGCCTATGAAATGAGAAAGGAACAAGAGAACCCAATCACAAAGGAAGCAACATTCAAAGCATCCAAGAAGACAAAGAAGAAGCAAAAACAAAATCCAAAGTCAGATTGTAGCTGCAGCGATAATTTAGAGGAATATGAAGAAATGGAAAAATTTATAAGGAAGTTGTGGAGAGGAACCGACAAATACAAAGGTATGCTTCCATGGAAATCTTTTAATTGTGGTGGTATTGGTCATTTTGCTTCTAAATGTCCTCATAAGAATAAGGAAAGTGATGAAGAAAAGAAAAGGAAAAATCAAAAGGGTAGAAGAAATAAAAAGAAATTCTTCAAGAAAATCCTTTGCACCAAGGAAGATAGTTCCTCATCACACAAAGATGAATACAATGACATTTGTACCAAAAGAGTACTCTTCATGGCAGTAGAATATTCCGAAGAAGATTCTAAAGAAGAAGGAGAAGTCGATCTTAGAGAAAAATTAATCAGTGCACTAGAAGAGCTAAGTACTGAAAGAAAGAAAATCAAGTCACTCAAGGAAGAACTAAAAGAGAAAGAAGGATCTTAGAAATCCAACTTTGAAGAAGTTGAGCAAATGATCATGAAGCTAAAAATTCAAGTTGAATAAAAAAAAAGAATTGTTACTAGATGAAAAGGACAAGATTATCGAAGGCTTGGAAGTAGAAAGTGTTAGTCTTAGAAAAGATCTTCAGAAAAAGGACATGCAACAAAACAACACCAAAGTATTGGATGAGATCATTAGCAGTCGAAGGCCATACCATGAAAAATTCAAACTAGGATATAACCATAGAAAGAAATGCTCAACTTCCAAGAAAACAAAACAAAGAAGCTATGCAGAAACAATTAAAGGATCTCCTAAGAAGGAAGAAGGCAAGAGGAATCAAGAACAAGATTACAGAGACATTGCACCACCTAGAATATTAAGGATACATAATAAAAAACAACCTCGAGAAGAAGAAGGATTCAGAAGATAAACACCATTCAAAAGATCTTCCACCCCCAGGTATCAAACTATTTTTCTTGGTTTATGTTATTCATGTAATAATTTTGGGCATAAAGCTATGAATTGTAGATCCAATACCAAGAACGAAAAATAATTATGAAGGCTACACAAGGAATGGTTATCCAAGAAGGTCTCATGAAGCACAAAACAAAAGCTACAAAAGATTTGAGTCCTTGAACACAAAAGTGGAATGCTACAAGTGCAACAGCTTTGGACACATGGCCAAAGATTATAGATTGATTGTTCCTCACAAAGAATCACAACATCATATCAACAGTCACAGACGTGAACCACAAAGGATATGGATAAGAAAACATGATCAATACAACAATGAAGAATGTAAGATTGTTGTACAAGTTCAACACAAGAAACGTGGATGGTATGTTGATAATGGTTGCTCAAAGCATATGCGAGGTGATAAAGACAGGTTCCTAACATTGAATAATGAAAGAGATGGATCAATTTTATTTGGGAATGATAACTCAACCATAATTATAGGAAGATGCACAATCAAGATTGGAAGCAAGGATGCCAGGGCAAAAAATGTACTACTAATCAAATACATGAAACACAATCTACTAGGTGTAAGTCAAATGAGTAACCAAGGACCTAGACTTGTGTTTGACTCACAGAAATGAGAGATAAGAAAAGCAGGTTCAGACAAGTTGGTGGCTACAACTGTAATAACTCCAAGAAACATATTGTACTGAATGAAATTTGAAAACAAAAATGTTTTCTAGTAAAGGAAGATGAAAGTTGGATCTAGCAAAGAAGAATGGGTCACATAAATTTTGATAATCTTGCCAAAATAAATAGAAAGGAATCATTAAGAGAAACTCCCTAGATCTTGAAGCCAACAAATACTCTATGCAAGCATTATCTGTAGGGAAAAAAACCCAGGACCAAGTTCAAATCAAAAGAGTTCTCCACAATGAAAATTCTAGAGATTGTGCATATTGATCTAGTTGGACCGGCAAGAATGAAGGGATTGAATGGTGAACAATACTTTATGCTACTGATTGATGAATACACAAGAATGACTATAGTTTGTTTTCACATAAAGAAGTCAAAGGAACTTGAACACATAAAGATATATAAGGAAATGGTTGAAACTGAGTCAGAATAAAAAATCAAGTGTTTGAGATCAGACAATGGAGGAGAATTTACATCAAAGGAGTTCATGGATTTTTGCAGCGAGCATGAGAAAAAGAGGCAATTCTCACTAGCCATGACACCTCAACAAAATGGATTTGTCGAAAGGAAGAAAAAAATAGTATAGGAAATGGCCAGAACCATGTTAATGGATTCCAAGTTGACGAACATCTTTTGGGTACAAGAAATGCATATTACAATTCACATTTAGAACAGACGAATGCTCATAAATAACAATGATACGACTCCCTACGAGATATGGAAAGGAAGACTAGAAAATGTGAAGCACTCCAAAGTGTTTGGAAGAAAATGTTATATCAGAAGAGAAGATGGAAAAATTGGAAAATTCGACTCTCGAGTTGACAAAGGCATACTGTTTGGGTACTCAAGAAAAATAAAAGCATATAAATGTTTCAATATAAGACTCAACAAAATAGTGGAAAGAATCAATGTGATGATTGATGAGATAGATAGATGAAAGATAAAAGAAAGAATCAAATATTCAGTGGAATAGGATCATGAAGAAGATTTGAAAGAAGAAGAAGTAGATGAAAAATCATATGAAGAAGAGGAACAACTAGAAGCAAAGAAAGAACAACAAAATCTTCAGGTACCTCCAAAGACACCTAGCAGACGAGTGAAAAAGAATCATCCAAAGTAACATATTATTCAGAATAAATATGCAGGAGTTGAAACTAGAAGAAGAATGCGTTCACCATAACAACACCTAACATTGTTATCCATAGTTGATCCCAACAGTTTTGAATACACATGGTATTCAAGACTGGACAAATACTTACAATAATAAGGGTTCAGGAAAGGAAATGCAGAAAACAATCTCTACATAAAGGTAAATCAAGATAGTATCCTGTTAATTGAAGTTTATGTTGATGATATTATTTTTGGAAGTTATGATGACATGATGAGTCAACAATTTTCCAAATACATGCATAATGAGTTCAAGATGTCATTACTTGGAGAGTTGTATTTCTTTTTGGGTCTCCAGATAAGTCAGAGCAACAAAGGTATCTTCATCTCTAAGACCAAGTATATCAGAGAAATGCTAAAGAAGTTTGGAATGGAAGATTGCAAACCAACCAATACTCCTATGCAAACCAATTGCAAGCTAAGTAAGAATGATGATTCTAATGATGTGGAACATAGAGAGTACCGATCGATGATTGGAAGTTTTCTCTATGTGACAACTTCTAGACCGGATGTGATGCAGACAGTTGGACAGGTTGCAAGGTTTCAAGCAGGACTAAAAGAATCACATGTTATGGCAACAAAGAGGATATTCAAATATCTCAAAGGGACAAAAGAATTTGGATTATGGTATCCAAAGGGGAATGATCTATCTCTAGTTGCATACACAGATGCAGATTGGGAAGGTAGCATTGATGATAGAAGAAATACAAGTGGAGCAGATTTATACTTAGGTGAGTGTCTGGTATCATGGTTAAGAAATAAACAATCATCAATATCATTGTCTACAACAGAAGTAGAGTATATTGCAGCAACAACATGTTGTACTCAGGTTCTATGGATGAAACAAACATTGAAGGATATACATGTTGAATATGACGAGCCCATTCCAATATTTTGTGACAACACTAGCGCCATAAGTATATCAAAGAATCTAGTGATGCACTCCAAGATGAAACACATTCCGATCAAGTTTCACTTTCTATGGGAACAAGTTGTAGATAAGAACATCAGGGTCAAGTATGTTGGGACAAAAGAGAATATCATAGATATCTTCACCAAATCGCTTCTGAGGGAAGCCTTTGAGTATTTTCAATAGAAACTTGGAATAGTTTCTACCCCACAGTGATTTTCGAATGCTTTTCATATATGTCATGGATTTATAAGAGGAAGCACCATTGAAGAGAAAAAGGCTAGTACACACAAGAGGAACATCCCAAAGGGTAGTTTAGATAGGCGCAATAACCCCAAAGGATAGTTCAGATAGGGGGAGAACCCCAAAGAGAAGATTTCCTTTTCCATTGATGTCAAAGGGGGAGAGAGAGTAATTAGAGGCATGGTCACAGGGGGAGTGATGGTCACAGGGGGAGCATGAGCATTGCTATGTCTTCATTTTCGCATAAGAGTGTTTCCATCAATGACAAAGGGGTATATTTTTGATAGATTGGGTTGGTTGTCATTGATTTCAACCCTTGAAGCAAGTCCGGTAGCCAATTCTGGTAGCCCTAGAGATGTGGTTAAGGAACCCAAAGTTGATAGGAATATCGACATGAAGAACAATATAATTGCAGGTAAGACTATCATAATGGATAGTACACATCATTCCATTTCCAGTGATATGTGGTACACCACGTGGTTCCTCATGCTTGAGGAGATATGGATTTATGAAGTTGGAGGACCCTCAATAGTATTAGAGAAACCCCCAGAAGGTAAAAAACAAGTCAATTATTCTAGAAGCTCTTAGAAAGTCATCGAGTAGTTAGCTAGTCAAAGTAGTTGCAACTAGAAGTTAACTATGGGTAAAGTTGTTGCAATAAGAAAATAATTAAAAATAAATTAGTTGCAATAAGAAGTTACGAGTTTACTAATTATGGGTAAAGTAGTTGCAACAAGAAAGTGGGTTATCCCTAGAAGAGGGAAGATGGGTAAAACAACTAGAACATGGCCCCTAAAGAAATTTTTACAGACCTCTTATTCCTATTAGAGCATGACACATGTCACCCCCTAATGAGGACACGTGTCACCTCTTACCCTCACCGAGTGTCAGCCTCTAGTTCGTGCCTGCCTAGCCAACATGGTTGGTGATGCGACTGAGACTTCAGTAGTTCGAAATATTTGGGGTGTAGTATAGTAGAGGAACATTCAACGTCGATCATCGATTGCCGAACGTCGAAATGTTCAACGTCGATCGCTGATTGCCGAAACGTTCAAAATCAATGTCAAACGCCGAACGTTGAATGCCAACGTTCAACGTAGAACACTAAACGCCGAATGACGAAGGCCACATGGAGAGATTTCAGGACTTCGAGGAGTATGCGTGCAATAAGAAAAGGGTTGTTCAACGCCAAACACTGAAGACCCCAACTAATAACGCCCAGATAAATTTGGGAGGCCGTATATTGCAAACCATAGGTTGGATTAGAGTTGGTAACAATCGTTAGAAAGATACATATGAGTAGAAGAGGATGAATACCTTGGAGAAATTATTTGAGATGATTTGAACGAGCAAAAATTTGATGCCCCATCCCTAGAAAGGGTATTTAGGGCTCGAGTGTGTTACAAATTGGTATCAGAGCATGGAAACAACACTTGGTCTTCTTTGTCTCATGCACGAGTCACATATAAATAGAATTAGAGGGCCTTAAGGGGTAACGCCCTATTTTACCCATTCCTAAGAGGCTTAGTAAACCTCTACTGAAGCGAGGAATGAAACTTTCCACTGTTGATAGATGTTTTGGAAATCTACAGTATATGTTGCTAATGTTTCCAAATAAGGAAGATGACTTCACTGTGCAATTGTACGTATTGTTGTACATACATAAGATTAAGTTACCAAGGCTAACATGAGCATGTTGAGAATATTACTACCGAACATAAATTATCTGCATAAGTTCCTTGATTAGAAGGATGAAGATTAAAATTTAGATTGGTATCATACCCAATGAGATTGAATCATGCTAGTCTATGGAAAAGGAAGCCTATCATTTCTTGTGGGAAATGATAGCCAATCCTACAGGAGTGGGATTATGCTGCTAAACACTAATAACAAGACTTGGATGTGAATGGATTGAAAGGGTCCGTAGTAGTAATAATTACTTCTTTAATGAAGGATTAAACCTTGTATATGTGTATGATCCATCATGATCAGAGGATCGATGGAAGTGGTAAGGTCAATTTACTTGACCTATAATGAATTAAAATTGTTGTTGGAATAACCCAGTGAGTAAGTAAAAAGGAACCCTATAGATTGAGAACAACCTTCATGAAGGTAGGAGTGAAGTGACAAGAGCGAGTTCAAAATCTCATGGTTGTGCTAGGATAGTGTGTTTCCCTATTAACGCAAGGATGTGTCTATGCAAGAGGAATGGGTCTAGTAACCATTCTATGAAAAGGGAAAGCATGTGAAACTCTCGGGTTTCGAAGGGAACTGAGAAACATTTTTTTTTTTATTATCTGGGTACAATAATTGATGGGCAGGGTTTTTCTAATCAAGATGGTAAATGGAGTTGTATAAATATAGAGTTATTGACTGAGAAATCACAACAGGTTCCCTTGCTTGGTGGATAGGAAATTAATCTGCTAGGATTCCTGTGGGAGGAGGAGAGTGACCTCCGTCCCTTACTGTTGCTTAACATAAGGAAGAATTCTAGGTGTAATGGTTAAGATTGATTATAATCTAAAGATACTCTGGAGTTCTGAACTAGAATACTTAATAAGGAACATACTTTGAAATTGTATTTGGGATTCAAGGGAATAGTCCAAATGTTATTAGACATTAAAATTTATTATAAATAAGGTAAAATGGTTTATTAAATGTTGATCCTAAATGTGGTAAAGGAAGTGTTGAGGCACTTCTAGATGCCCAATGGGTCAAATTGACATCCAATGGTGGATGGTAGCCATGTAGATATAGTTGGACCCTAGTGAGGGGAATCTAGAAAAGGATTTCCTCGATCAGAAGGTCTGCTGATCAAGACCAATTGGAAGCTAGATTAGCTATTTTTTTTTACCTTGGGCATGGTTATAATTTCCTGGACTGTATTTATGAGTGGGAAATATTTTCATCGAAGTTGAGGCAAGAGTGTTTTCTTGCTAGTTGTTATCGTGTATAAAGGGAAACATAGTTATGACTACATTCGTTAAACTTCCAGGTGGATGTCATGTGAATGATTGCAAGTTCTCAACTGAGAGGGAAGCTCAATGTTGAGTATCTCTATGGAACTTATCATGAGAATGGCAGTAAGATCCTTGGGAGAAGGATCTGGAATTTTGATATGTCCATGAAGGACATGGAAATGGGTACAAGCAATGAGCTTGCATGATGAATGTTTAGCTATGTATGTATATGATTGAGTGCATGAATTTGATGCAATGCGAGGTTGCTTGACATAAATGCTGATATTAATACCAATTAGGTATGAATGATATTAAAGGTGCAAGAGATGCAAATATATGATGTATGAATATATGCATAGAAAAGGCGCAATATGACTATCATGATGAGTGGAGTGTGAGGCAAGAATTTGACCTTCCAAATTTTAATGAATACTATGGATACATGGTTGACTCCATTATGAAGAGTAATGAAATTTCTGTTTTGGATGATGGATTGAGGGGAATGTGTTCCATTCCCTCAGGAAAGACTAATATAAATAGATGAAAGAGTAAAGGAGCAAGGATGCTTTGTTGTCATGACAAAAGGAAACATGATTAAGCCTTTGAGGGCTAGATGAGAACAATTGTGAACCATCATAAGTTAAATGATTTATGATTGTGCATGTGGTTAAGTGCATCATGGATGTAAGTTAACAAAAAAAGGAATAGGTGTGGAAGAATAATATGGATGCATAACAAAGATGCATGTTTATATTCCTTATGGAATATTTGATAAATCACTGAAGTAACTCAACGTTGAGGATATAATAGATAGTGAAAGATATGCAATAAGGAAGTTGGATGCTGAAGGAGTTCCCTGTGAAGGAACTATGTAAGGAATCTATCAGGAGACCAAAGTCACAACCTTAATGACTAATGGAAATTGAGCAATGGGATGCACACACACACACACACACATGTAATAATTATGGATTTAATTTTGAAAAAAAATGTATGAGCAGAAGACTAACAAATGAATGTTGACCATTCTGATAACTGAATGGTAATGTGCACAATGCACAGGTTCATATTTCATTGTGAGCAAAAGTTGCTAGTAAAACATGTTGATGTATCCAAAAATTTTAGGGTGAGGCCTAACCAAAGCTGCTCAAGGAAAAGAGCAGGAAGATCCCAACAGGGAGTTATTTCAAAAGAAAAGGTAGTGAGGCCTTAGAAATAACTCAGCTGGGATGAAAATCCCAAGTGGTGTAGAAGAAGTTGGAAAAAGGGAAGAATCCCTTAACTCCTTTCTTGTTGTCTAATGTAGTCTCCGGGATAAGAGAAAATTGGAAAGATCACGTGTGAAAATATTTTATTGACCAGAAATCTATGATACTTGCATTTTATTTTACATAATGACTAACATATTTATGATGTATATCATGTGTAGAATGGATTTGGAACTATTGAGAAAGAAATTTTCCCATGATGAACAACCTCAAGCAAAAGATAACTATGAGAAGGTTGTTGTTAAAATATTATTGAAGGGAATTTAAAAGTCCCCACAAAGCACCATTGATGAGGTAATATTAGAGAGGGTGCTAAAAGTGAGAGTAGGTATACAATTGTCCATACCTATGTGGCATAAGGCATGAAGGAATTTGGTAATAATTCTTGTGAAAAGATTTCATTATCTTAAAGATATGCAAATAATTATGAATGGTTGTTGTATGCTATTGCTACCCAAGAGGGGTAAGATTCAGGAAAGAATCCTACTGCAATAATGAACGAGAATGAATGAGCCATATGGTGAAGAGCTTGGTTAAGATCCAACACACAATGGAAAGGTGCTTTTAATACAATGTGGCAAACTTGAAATCAATGCATGGGTGCATTGGGTGTGAATGTGGCCATGAATATTGGCAAATTGATTAAAGACATTTGATATTTGAATTGCATTTGGAAAGTTTAGTATGTTGAAAGGATGCATACATAAATAATGATATTTTGTTTTTGCTTTGTATCCTCGAGTAGATGAAAATAACTTGGACTGTTAGTATGCATAGTTTTGAAAATATAAAGTTCATGAAAACTAACAATTTGTTTGGCTGAGGAATGTTGAAGTTGCAAGAAGAAAAGGGTCTTGAATATGGTAGTGTTATAAGCCCACAAGGAAGAACAATTTCTTGCTGAGCGAAAATGCGAGGAATGGTATTTCCTTCTTGAGAAAATGAATTTGATTGTTAGTATGCATAGTTCTGGAATTGTTTGTGAGCCACTGCAAGTGTGCAATGAAAATATAGTGTGCATGAAAACTAACAATTTGTTTGGCTGAGGAATGTTGAAATTGCAGGAAGAAAAGGKTCTTGGATATGGCAGTGTTGTAATCCATAAGGAAGACAAATTTCCTGCTAATCCAGACTGCCATGGGAAGAAAAATCCCATACTTTTGAATCTGAGTCCTGTGTGGAACAGATCTGAAAAACAAAATCTCGAATTTGGAAATTTATGGGTTACAGATTTGCAAGAAATTTCTGAAATTGAAATTGATGATAATACCTCATAGTTTCTTTATACCCGTGATACAGGTGAGACGAAAAAGATCTATCTTGGGAGGACAAGTGAAGGCTGTCAAGTTGGAAAACATGAAAAAGGCTACTGATTGGGACAAGAGGACTGTTGATTATTTGGGTTGGTTGTCATTGATGTCAACCCTTGAAGAAAGTCCGGTAGCAAATTTCGGTAGCACAAAGGTTTGGGTAATGGACCCATGTTTGTTTGATGGATAATGGTATGAGTTTTGATATATTTTCATGTAATGCTATTCCAGATGGATAATACATGTCATGCCATTTTCCATGATAGAAAAAGTTCGGCAAGAAAACTGCGGAGGAAAAAGTGCGGCAGGAAAAGCTCGACAGAAAAATCGTGGCAGAAAAATCACGGCAGAAAAATCACGGCAGTAGATTCGCGACAACAAAATTGTGACATCAAAATGATACAAGAAGAAAAAAGGTATGGTTCTCATATGTGTAGTGTTGAATTTATGAATCAAGTTGAGGGTTTTCCTTGTAAATATGTTGGATTCCCTCTTGGGAGTTTATGGCTTGTTGTAGAGTTGATCTGAGGTAGATCTATTGAAGTTTAGTATTGGTTCATGTTTGAGGGATTTTGGTTGAGGTATGTTGCTGAATTTATTGGTACATATAGAGGTTGTATAAGTGAGGTTATAACACATGGTTTGAGGTACAGACTTGTGGTATAATGTTTGAGGTATATGTGATCAGATCAGATTTGGATGATGAAATTGATGAGGGCTTTTGGTTGAGGTACATGTTGGGTACATGGTTGATACAAGTAGTTGATGAGTTGGCACATACATGATGTGTATAGTTGGTGATGTTGGTACATCTTGATGAGTCATAGTTTATGTGTATTTTATGCATGATTGGTACATATTTGGTGCATGGTTGATGCACTCGTTGATGGTACAGGTTGAGGTATAGGTTGGTGCATGGTTGATGCACTTGTTTATCATACAAGCTGGTTATAGGTTGAGGTACATGTTGGTGCATGGTTGATGCACTTGTTTATGGTACAAGATGATTACAGGTTGAGGTATAGGTTGGTGCACTTGTTTATGGTACATGCTGATTACAAGTTGTTTGGTACAGGTTGGTGCATGGTTGATGCACTTGTTTATGGTATAGGTTGATTACATGTTGATTGGTATAGGTTTACAGAGGTATATCTCACAGTGATAGTGTGATAGTGGTTCCATCATTATATTTTTACGCTAGGGCGGTTGGACGGGGCAAGAACAGGTGGTTGTAGCCACCTTTCAGCTGTAGTCAGAGAACATAGGGGGTTGTAGCCTCCTTCTAGTTGTAGCCAGAGAATTGGGGAGTTGGAGCTTCCCTCAGGTTGTAGCCTGAGAAACTAGGGGGTTGGATCCTCCTTATAGTTGAAACTAGAAAACAAAGGAAGTTGGTTCTTCCAATGAATGTAATTCTTAAATACATATAAGAAAAATCATTCGTGGTTTTCTCCCACTTTGAGTTTCCACGTAAAAACATTGGTGCACTGTGTATGTGTATGATTTCTCATTTGTTCATTGTTTATTTACTCTGAAACTATTGGATGATAATGCTACATTGATATAACACTTGCATTTTGTGGTTAAAAAGAATTGAATTTCTCTATTACTGATTCACCCCCCCTCTCAGTAATCCAAGAAGAACCATGTGGTAAGCCATGATCACCTAGAATATGTTTTGTTGTGGCAAACCAAGCTGGAGGGATTCCTTGGCAGAGAAATTATGAGGGACACCTTGACTGTAAGGCTCAATGAAGTCTCTGAAATTCTTCTTGTGCAAGAAATCCTTGGCAAAGAAAGAAGGATCACCCGAGGAACTATATAGCAGAGAAGGGGATGCCTGAGCCTGGGCCTGGAGGGTGAGAGACTGCAAGGAAGATGAGACTTTTATAATTCTTATAAACTATTGATTGGAATCATTCACACAATGGGTACGTCCAGGAAAAATAGTGAGCCAAGAAAACAAGACAACCATGTGGATACAAATCCACGAACTGCACATATGAGTATTGTGCTAAGTTATGAAAATTTCATTTTATTTTATTTTCTTGAATTTTATGCAATAGTAAAATTCTTACACATGAAAGATATGATTAATATGCTTGTTGTCCAAGATTATTGAAGGTAGGTGAAAAAGGCCAAGAGTTTGAAAAGACTTGACCCTGAAAGATGATCGAGATTTCTGAAGCAGCTGAATGACAAAGGGATGGTAGGTGTTGTTGAGAAAGAACACCAAGGACAATGTTCCTTTTAAGGGGGAGGCGATTGTAACACCCATGTTTCCCCCAACTTGTAACTAATCGTTAATTATGATTACCATGCTAAGGCATGTGAATGATGTGAATGTATTATTGTTTAGATTTCCAATGACTGACTATGGGGGTGAAGCCTTGAAGTACTGGCCATGATATCACTAGAGGAAAGAATGGGAAAACTATAAGAGAGGGTTCATTATGTCAAATGACCCCAAATTTCCCCTTGTTGGGAATGATAAACCCCCTCTAGATCTCAAGGAGAGGAATCGGTTAATGAAGGAAGGACTAGTGGTTGAATACTCAACCATCCCCATGAATGGAAGCATGGTATGACTAAAGAATGTTAGCCCGAAGTACCACAGGGTCTGGCAGACCAGGATGACCCTAGTTTCCTTTTGACAGAAGGAACATGATAGGCTGAGAACCATCCTGGGAAAAAGATATACAAAAAATAAAGAAAAATAAAATAAAAGGAAGGAAAAAAGAGAAGAGACACCAGACAAGAATGCATGCATAGAGGGGAATGTACACCCATATATGTAGAAGAAACAAGGAAGGATGCAAGATTGATGCTGGGGAAACATCTGATAAACCTTGCAGGGATACTGTGACAGAGAGATGACATAGTTCCCTAGTGATATCATGGCTTGGCACGGGGGTGGCCAGAGTGCTAAGAATGAATTCCTTTGAGCCTATGGTTGGGTGGAAAGGTGAACACCCATAGTCGGTTAGCTGACTGCGATAATGTGGGTCACACTAGGCTCCCTTTCTTTATTTTTTCACCAAGGGGTTATTTCCAAAGGTAAATACATTGAACTAACTCAAAATAAAAGATAATTTCAACAATTTTTTCAAATCTTTATTGAAATTAACATTGCTAACTTAACTCCTAATCTAATCACCTAACACATTAATCCATCTTAAACTGTTGGATCAATAATTACTCTAACCTAATATATTTGGCCAAGCTTAGACTGTTTGGCCAAATTTATTCACTAGCCTATCTAATTTGGCCAAGTTTAGCCTGTTTGGCCAAATTTATTCACTATCATATAAACATAAATTTAAAAGGTTTGATCATGATTAGGCATGTTGGCCCTTGACCAAGTTTTGAGGAACACATGGTCATATTTGACCATTTTTGGGACTTCGATAGCCTGTCAATGATGGAGCGCCAGGCGAAGCAGAGATCACGAGATCTCGGTCCACTTTTGGGCCCCTTTTAAGGTTTTGGGTTAATGTAATGGGAAAGGGATGTCGGCCCGTGGGTTTACCCACACTTAGGCCCAATTTTGTAATGTATAAATAGATACTTAGGCAATGTAAGAAGAGCTGATGGCTTAGTGCTAGTAATTAGATCTGTGTGACTGGATATGGATTGTAGATGCTATGTGCATGATTATAAGAGGCTTGTAGGGCTAAGTGCAAGTTGTTGTAAGAGGTTGTAGAGGGCTTTGTGCTGAAGTGCAAGGGAGAAGGATCTAGGGAGCTACACAGATCTTCTGTCCTATGCGAAGTAAGGGTTTTGAGTGGCTTTGTGCTGTAACCAATTGAAGACACTAATAAAGAAGAAGAGTTGGTGGATATAGCCCTAGGGTGGGGGTGAACCACATAAATCTGTGTGTGATGCTTTATGCTTTGGCTTGATGTGTTTATCTCTTTATTTGCTAAGTGATTCTTATGCTTTGCGCTTCTTAGATGTATATGAATGTTAGATCTGATATGTATGAAGATGCTTAGTGCCAATCTACTGGATCTGATCTATTTTACTGTTGTTAAGTGTTGAAATATTTTAGATCTAAGTAAATGTTGCGATGCTCTGTGCTATTTGCGAAGTATAATAAGGGTTGAATATTGATGAATGATTGATGCTAAGTGAACTGTAAGTGATATAATCACATATATGTTTCCCAACTAAGGTTGGAGATACCTGAGTCTTGCAACCACCCCTGCCTCTACCTCGAGTGAGAATTCATCTGCTTCGCAGGTGTTGCCGAAAGGGCCGGTAGTTAGGGCTTTGTTGGTGCACTCTTGAGCATTGAACCCTGGGTCTGCCCCTGTGCCAACAAATGGTTTCGTTGTTGGGACTGAAACTGTGATTGCTGGGAACTAGAGAAGAAGAAGCTTTGTGCAAAGAAAGCTCTGTGCTTATATCTCTTTCCCTAGTGCACAGTGTTCTACTTGACCTGTGAAGATTTGTGCCAAGAAATAAAGGTCAGATTTGAAGAAAGGAAGATTAGATCTGAAGAAGAGAAGAAATATCCGAACGCTTCATGCTCTAAGAAAGGTAAAAGTGGAAATTTCTGAAAGAAAGAGGTCAGATCTGCAGAAAAGAGGTAAGATCTGTAAGCTCTGTTCTATGATAAAGATAAAAAAGTTCTAGATCTAAAATATTTGTGCTCTGTAGAAGTAAGATAAGTAGAAATTTTTGTTTCTAAAGTATGGATCTAGGTATTTTTGATAGATTCGGTCCTAGTTTAAAACCTAGGGCATTAATAGAAGAAATAAAGTTTGATATGAATAGATCTGATAAGCATAATGATAGATATGTTATACCTATGAATAGAAATAATGTTTGGAATAATAAATGGATGAAAAATCCTAGAAAGTATTTTTTGCAGACTAGCTACCATGATCCTGGCATGCAGTACATAAGAAGTTGGGGATCATTTAAGAGAAAGAGAGGATCAACCCTCTGTTATAGTTGTAGAAAACTAGGACACCTAGCTAAGGAATGCCCTGGTAGAGGACCTAGTTGTATTTTTTGCAAAGCTCTAGATCATGAAGTATTGGATTGCCCCAGAATGATTTCTAGGCTTGAAGGAATGAATCCGAACCCTAAGGTAGATCCAAAGATAACAAAACCTCAGAAAGAATTAGAGAAAGTATTAATTCAGATGAAAGAAACCCTGCATGAACACTGACATGTCAGATTATCAGAGATATTTAAAGAAAGAGAATGCATTGAAGTAAGGATAGGGGACTTCGACATTTATTGTGTTATAGATGAGGAAATAGAGATGAATATCATGACAAAGAGAACTCGGGAAGCTATAGGGAGGCATGCCATGATTCCTTCACTAGGAGGAATAAGACTCTTTAGAGGAAAATTGGTAAATCTATGTGGAAGGCTCACTTAGATATCTACGAGTGCTAATGGAACTTCGACTGAAGAAGATTTTGAGATTATTACATTTATTGAGGACTTCGCCCCATTTACTATGTTGGAAAACCTTGGATTGACAGATGGAAGGAAGAAGTAGAAGTTTTGGGATTGAAGAAACAAGAATTAAAAGATTTTATGACTAAGAAGATTGCACAGTTGATTGAAGAACAGAAGAACAGATCGAAGCTCCTTGACAATAGATAAACCAATGTCGAAGCTGAAAGAATGTCACAAGGATCATAGAAGACTAAATAACCTGTCCCAGAGAAAGAAAAATTAGTACCCTGGAGAGAATCTCAACAACGCGCACTAACTATGCTAAAAGAAGATAGGAATCAGAACAGAAAAAGACAGACCGTGTTGAAGATTACTGGGAAGAAGGCTAGAAAGTTAAGTAAGAAGAGGGCGAAGATTGAGAAGTTACAGGAGATTCCATATGGAATATTGCAAAAATAAAACTTGCAAATGGGAGCTTCGCCAGGATATCAGAACAATGACCTATGGGACTTCGCCATGGCAAAGCAATATAGCCATTGGGCCAATATACCCGTTCGAATTCTGCCCTGAACAAATAGAAAATCATTGATGGTGCATCACCAGACCATTAGATCACACCATAACAGATAGAACCAGAGTTAAGGAAGCTCCATACCCGTTGCAAACAATCCGTTACAGAGTTACTTACTTAATCCATCGTGCCATGCACGGAAGACACTTTTGCTAATCATGAATTTGAACCCACAGACTACCTGAATTGTGAACCGTGATTACTCTTCCTTTACTCTCTACCTTACTACAATATCTACGTTACTTTGAGAACTTGAGCTATTGATCCTGAGCGTATATGTACGACGAATTTAGCGTAGCTGAAGAATCTGTAAGAGAGGTATTCGCTAGCCTCAGAGATGAAAGAGTCATGTCGGAGGAGGGATTGTCTACAGGTTTACAGGCATCATCGACAAGAGGAGTGCAAGCCTCCCCATCGACTGCTTGAGAAGGAACATCCCAAGCCAACGTAGAAAGAAGAACCAAACATAAGGACTATATGGCTAACATGAAGTTGGTTCCATCCATCCTACCTACTTACATACCACCTCTGAGTGGTGCGATCAACATAGATAGTGTGCCTAGAGACTTTGAGTACACTCTCATCATGGTTTACCTACCAAAAGGAGTACGCACAGTTCACGCAGATCACGAAAAGATCGCAGCATTGAAGTTTAGTGACTTCAACCTAGGGGATCGTAAAGTTTACAAAACACTGGCCCCATACAAGTACCTAACCAGAACCAAGGGAAATAATTTGAAGATCATCCCTCAACAATGGATGATGAACCTCGCACAGTCTACTCTACTCAACGTTATGAAGATACCACACTTTGGTAGACACCAGAAGGTGAATGCTTGCGTGAAGCTACTACTGGCAAGTTACCATGGATGATACTTATGGTTGAGCCATCACATAACAGTTGATCCAGTGCTGATCAACCGGATCACCGAGCTTAGAATGCAGGGCCCTGATTCCCACAATTACTATCTTGGAAAGACCACAGATTGTGCTCTTGCTCAGAAGATCAAAGAAGCCTATGGAAATGTTGAGAAAAGGCATGTGAGGCTACAAGGTAGCTTCTATTGAAAGTGGTGTAGTGCACCTCACCTGTCAACTGATCACAGGGAAGTTGGTATGCAAGAATCTACCCACGCAAGTATCCGACTTTGTATTCGACCTCGCAGGAAAGTGCGCAGAGGGACTACAAATGAACTGGGTGAAGTACCTGGTGAATCAACTACAGATTGATTGTAGAGAAGCCTAGGATCAGGGGCATGGATTTCACTTTAGCTGGCTCTTGATAATTATAGCTTTTGTTACATGGGAGCTACCGGAAGGTGCAACCTTCCTCGACATTGACCCCTTTGAACCACTGGCTGTGAAGTTCAGTACCCTGTGGTACTAGAATGACATGAAAAAGCAGTGGCAATACAATGTCGTATTTCATACCTACTACACCTAGTTGAAGCTCACCATTCAGTCCGAGCTTCACATGACCCAGAATACTTTACATAGGTTTCGACCTTTGATAAATTTCAGTGCAAAACGTCATTTTAAATATCTGACAACATGTGCTGATGAAACAAGGAACAACTTCAATATTATTGCAAGCTGACAGAAGAAAACCTGGAGGAAATCACCAAGGAATGGTTGACGAACCTCCTTATTCCCGCAGACCCTGCAGAAGTATCCGACATTGATAGCCCAGAAGTTGCGCAAAATACACCTGGCCCCAGTAAGACAAAGAAAAAAAAACAAACAAAGAAGGATGAGGATATCCAGGATGTAGACAATAGATATGTAAGAACCACATCCATTACACCAGAGTAAGGAGGTAATGGTGAAGACTTAGAGGAAGTTGAACAATGGACAGAAGACGAATCATAAATCATAAAGAAAAGGAAGGGTTCGCCTCCAAAATCTTCCTCCCGAAAGAAATCAAAAGCACCCATGACTAAGATGAAGACTACGCTCACTCTAGATGACTTCAATTTTCTCCTCGAAACTATGAATGAAGCCATAGAAGAGATAACCGAGAATCAAGAAGCTAAGAAAGAGACCATGTACAATAGAATTTAGATCGAACTCCAAAGAGTACAACAAGCTCTCCAATCTAGCTGCACCGTCTCCTCTGTGCCCCTGCCAGAAGGAATAACAGAAGAAGGAAATGAACTAGTTCAACTCCGCCAGATTGCAAACACAGTCGAAGTATGCCTTCAGAAGGCACAGGAAGAAACAATGCAGGTCACCCTGGCCTTAAAGCAAGCACAAGAGGAAATTATTGAGCAATGCCGAGCTGCGCAACAAGAGAAGGACACTCTCTAAGCGAAATTTGAAGAAGACAGAGAGAAGATTCAAAAAGAGAAAGAGAAGTTGCTCGAAAAGATGATTGGAATTGAGGAAGCAGTCAACAAAAAATTTTGCTCTATGACTGGCTTAGAACAGAAGGCAGAGGACCCCATAGAACTCCAAGTGATGATGCCTGCTGAAGTTATTCAACAACTTCAACAAAGAGTCATGGACTTAGAGCTTCAGACCATACCACAGACCCCACAACAAGTGCGTGACCAACAAGAAATAACTGCCCGGAGTACCATAGAAAGGATTAAAGCACTCTCTGAGGAATGCAAATAGTTAAGTAGAAGAAGTGCGTAGATCTATGAGAACCTAGATGAGAAGCTAGAATTGCATAAATTGGAGTCGCAACTCCAAGAGGTGAAGTACGAAGCTGAAAGGCTACAGGTGAAACTGAAGGCCCTATCACCCGTAGAGAGAATGAAGAGGTTTCAAGAGCAATGCACAACCTAACAACAGATTCACATGCTTTAGAGTAAAGTAATGGAATTCTCTCAACAACTTCAACTAGTGCAAGAAAAAGCATGCCAACTGTTCACTGAAGTTGAAAGCCAAGGAATAGAACTTGAATAGGTTGTGAATACAACAAAACAATGCCTAGAAGGGATGATGAATGAGGCACTCATCCAGGAGTTCACCGAGAAAGAGGCAGTAACAACATGGCAGGTCGAAGCAGCTCAAGGAATTCGAAGAAGAATTGGTCAGACCTGAGTGACTCGGGACGAGTCACAGGTGAGTGTTGGGGGCTTGTTGGCCCTTGACCAAGTTTTGAGGAACACTTGGTCATATTTGACTGTTTTTGGGACTTAGACAACCTATCAATGATAGAGCACCAGGCGAAGTAGAGATCACATGATCTCGGTCCACTTTTGGGCCCCTTTTAGGGTTTTGGGTTAATGTAATGGGAAAGGGATGTCGGCCCGTGGGTTTACCCACGCTTAGGCCCACTTTTGTAATGTATAAATAGATACTTAGGCAATGTAAGAAGAGATGATGGCTTAGTGCTAGTAACTAGATCTGTGTGACCGGATATGGGTTGTAGATTCTCTGTGCATGATTGTAAGAGGCTTGCAGGGCTAAGTGCAAGTTGTTGTAAGAGGTTGTAGAGGGATTTGTGATGAAGTGCAAGGGAGAAGGATCTAGCGAGATGAAAAAATCTTCTGTATTGTGTGAAGTAAGGGTTTTGAGTGGCTTTGTGCTGTAACCAATTGAAGACAGTAATAAAGAAGAAGAGTTGGTGGATGTAGCCCCAGGGTGGGGGTGAATCACGTAAATATGTGTGTGATGCTTTGTGCTTCGGCTTGATGTGTTTATCTCTTTATTTTCTATGTGCTTCTTATGCTTTGCACTTCTTATATGTGTATGAATGTTAGATATGATATGTATGAAGATGATTAGTGCCAATCTACTGGATCTGATCTATTTTACTGTTGCTAAGTGCTGAAATGTCTTAGATCTAAGTAAATGTTGCGATGGTCTGTGCTATATGCGAAGTATAATAAGGGTTGAATATTGATGAATGATTGATGCTAAGTGCACTGTAAGTGATATAATCACAGATATGTGTCCTAGCTAATGTTGTAGACACTGAAGTCTTGCAACCACCCATGCCTCTACCTCGGGCGAGACTTCATCTGCTTCGCAGGTGTTGCCGAAAGGGCTAGTAGTTAGGGCTTTGTTGGTGTGCTCTTGATCATTGAACCCTGGGTCTGCCCCTGTGCCAACAAGGCAGTATGAGTCAAACCAAGTTTATTTTGATGGGGTTTTTTATTTTGTCCTTTTTATTTTTATTTTTTATACCCTCTTTTGATTTTTATTCTTTTTCTTTTGTAAATCATTTGTAGAATAAAACATTATTTACAATATAACACAAATAGAGGAAGGTATTCTAATCACCAGGTGATCCTATGAAATATAGGGTTATAACACATGGGATAGGTTTTCACCATCACATTGTATTTGGAAAAGGGGTCAGGATCACAAGGTAGCTCAACATTGCAAGTGTTGAGTGACATTATTGCATGGGTTAGGGATGGGTGGAGCTAGAAAGTATGAAAGTCTTGTGAAGGAAAGTAATTTGGAATTATGATGTGGTAGTAGTGGTCAAAGAAAAAATATTTGGCTTTAAGTTTGACCACATATAAAAATGGAACTTCATCATTATGTTGGAGCTGGAAAGAATGAATGGAATACCATGGTATTGGTGAATGAGCATTTGAATGGATTATTTGGTAGGAATGGAATGATTGATGTAGACATGGAAATTGACTCCTCTATGACATTGGTTTACACTTGGTCTTCATATCATTTCTTCTTTTGCCTTGATCTCGATCCATCTTGAATTTTTTTTTTTGTTGGCCAAAAACTGGAATACTTGCGTGACAAGCTCCAAAGAACTTTGATTCGTTCATGAATTCAATATCACATGATGTTTCTCATTCTTATTATGCCCTTGATTAAAAAAAAATCGTCTTCAAAATCACTTGTTTATAAATTTCACCCTCTGGATCCTTCCATGACATGCAAAAACTAGCACTTGCATGCAATAAAATGTAAGATCATGGAAGAATATAGGTGTTGTTGTGGATAAATATAGCCTATGGATAAGCCATATCTACCTTGGATCATCCCTTGATCCAAGACAGACAATGATTATAGATAACTACAGTTTCCCTAGATCTATTAGATTTGCCTTAATTATTCTACACATATTGAAGAGAAAGGCATACCTTATCAACACAGATCGTCCTTGCATGTCCTCGGATGGTGTAGTCTCAGATATCCTTCTCCAACTCCTTCAACCTGCGACCTGCACAAAAATAGATGAAACAAACCTCTCTCAAACCTTTTCAAGCATTAAGGACACCAAATCGAAACTAGATCTAGCCTAATCTACTCAATGAAAGATTAGATCTATCTCAAGAAAATATTAAACATTGAATACATAAGCATGAGAAGGGGATAACCATACTGATCTATATATTAATCAATGAGAGAAATACATCAATCACATAACCATACGTTGAGTCATGAAATAGATGCTCCTAGTTCTAGGTTCCTGATGCTCCTCCTTGGTCTCTTGTGATTCCCTCTCTATTTCCCTAGCGTAACCACTCTCAAACTCTAGGTCCCCCATCTCCTTGATTTTTCCTCTTCTTATAGGAATTTAGAAGAGGCTTGAGATAAGCTTCGTGGCATGTGAATTAGGTGGTTACAAGTCATGGATAGGCTTGATGGCATGTGAACTAAGTAATTACAAGTCATATATAGGCTTGATGGCATGTGAACTAAGTAATTACAAGTCATATATAGGCTTGATGGCATGTGAACTAAGTAATTACAAGTCATGCATAAGTTTCATGCTTAATTATGATATTTTTCCAACATATTATGAAATTTCTCTATTATGAACTTTTTCCTCAAGTCCCATGCTCAATTATGAGCTTTTTCCATATCACTATGAACTTTCTTTTCAATTATGAGTCTTTTCTCAATTATGAAACTATGACAAAATAATTATTTCCTTGTGAAATAATTATGAGAATTTTACTCAATTAATTAATTCTAGCCTCCTAACATCTAATACGATGCTTGCAAAACCTATGGTGGGAAATATAAGTATAAAAAATCCCCCCTAACATATGAGGTTAGAAGAGGAACTTATGGTCGAAATACATTACAAAAATTCATGGTGATGAGTGGCATAAGGAAGGAGCTCAAAGATCAAGGAACCCATGAGTACTTGCAATAAGACATCAATTCGACATATATAGATCATCCCTAAGGTAGGCATACCCATGCTCAGAAGAGAGACAAAACATGGCCTCCAACACAATACACTGTGGATCCATGAAATGAAATGCGAGACCATGGCCACATGAAAGTACATGGTGGATCCATGTCATCAAAGAGATCATAGCCACAAACAAATACAATGTGGATATATGTCACAATATACATCAAGAAGACATTGAGCATAAATGAGAGTGCTCTGGTAGTATTCAAA